>OVAN01000597.1:0-54845 GCA_900406275.1 Anastatica hierochuntica
TCTTCATAAGTTTCTTTTTGTCCAAATTGTTTCATTTCTCTCTAAAGCACCCTAAAACCTGTAAAAACACCAAAGAGCACCAAAAGACTCCAAAAAGTCTCAAAAACAAACCAAAAACACNAAAACAAACCAAAAACACTATTAGAAGTTAGTAAAAACCGAGATATATCATCTGTCATCTCAAATTTCGAAGTTACCTCCTTTTTAAATTCATCAAAGAGTTTTCTACAAGTTCTTGTGACAAAAAAATCATCCACATAAACTGCTATGAGAAGATAATTTTCTTTTACCTCCTTATGGTTGATAGATGGTTCCTTAGAACACTTTCTAAATCGTAATTCAACAAGAATCTGATTTATTTTGTTTTTCCAAGCCCTTGGCGCCTGTCTCAAACCATACAACACCTTCTTTAGCCTATAAAGTTTTCCTTCATGTCCCTTCTCTTCAACCCCTCAGGTTGAGTAACAAATAATGTCTCTGTAAGTTCACCATGGAGCAATGTCGTCTTAATATCTACACGATTAACTTCCGATCCGTTTGTGGCAGCAAGATTCACGAGAAGTCTTATGGTCTCAAGACGAGCAACCATAGCAAACACTTCTTCATAGTCTACACCATATTTTTGCACGTAGCCTTTCGCCACCAATTGCGCCTTGTATTTGTTAATACTGCCATCGGAGTTGCGCTAAGCTTGAATATCCATTTTAAACCAATGGGTTTTACACCCACTGGAAGATCGTCAAGGTCCCAACACTTGTTCTTGTTTATCGATCGGATTTCATCTTCACAAGCTAAGGTCCATTCTTTTAATTCCTTAGCCTCTAATTAACTTGTTGGTTCGTGATTTATACTTAACAAAAGCTTTTCTCCTTCTTCAATGGCCAGTAACACATAATCATCAAACCTTCGAGGCTTAACTCTTTGCCTTTCAGGTCTTCTCAGCTCCACGACAGGATTTTTACTTCTTGTTCCTTCGTCATTCTCGAAATTTCTTCCATCTCTTCTTCTTCTGTTTTGGTGTGTTCATTCTCAGGGTTTGGATCATGATCATGTTCGTCATTCTTATCATGGTTTGCTTCGTGATTGATATCGAGATTGTTATCATGTTCAGTCTCATTGTGCAGACCATGATTTTCGAAAGCAGAACCGAGAGACCCTAAGGTTATTTTGAAACTTCCGCCGCAAGTCATGTCTGATCGGTTTTGATCCCAATTCCAGCCTTTGGTTTCGTCGAACAAGACATCTCTGCTCATCAAAACCTTCCGAGTTTTAGGATCATACAGCCGATACACCTTGGATCCAGGCTCTGTTCCGAGATGAACAAGCATCTAAGATCCATCATCTAGCTTTCTCAAATAAGTATTGTCGATTTTTGCATATCCTATACAACCAAAAATTCGAATGTGATCCAGTCTTGGTTTCTTAGAATGATAAGCTTCGTAAGGAGTAATATCTTTTATGGCCTTTATTTCGATCTTGTTGAGCAAATATGTCGAGTGATGAATGGCCTCACCCCATAGGAAATTCGGCATGTGCATGTGTTTTAGAACACTTCGAGTCATCTCCATCAATGTTCCATTTCTTCTTTCTACAATACCATTCTGTTGAGGTGTGTATGGTGCTGTAAGATGTCGTTTTATTCCATTTTCTTCACAGAAAGCATTGAATTCTTGTGATACAAATTCTCCACCCCTATCAGTTCTGAACACACCTTTGGGCGAACATGTTTCCTTTTCTATCATGTTTTTCAGCTTTTTAAAATTCTCAAATGCATCACTTTTCTCCTTAAGAAGTGTTGTCCACATATATCTCGAACAATCGTCTATTACTACAAAGACATATCTCTTTTCGGATGGAGTGTTTGGCGTTATAGGCCCACACAAATCGTCATGGAGTAACTTAAGTACCTTCTCGGCTCGGTACATGGTCGCCTTAGGAAATTATCGTTTCTTTTTTTTTCCGAGAAGGCATGTGCCACATACTTCTTTTGAAATTTTATTTTTGGCACCCCACACACCACATCCTTTTGGGTCATTGCTTTTATATTCTCTGGATTTATATGTCTGAGTCTTGCGTGCCATTTATCCGCCTCATTCTCGGTTGATGCTCGCAAACATAAGGTATCCACCAAGCCCATTCGCACCTTATACAATCTGTTTGGAGATCGAGTTGCTTTAGCCAAAAAATTTCTACTTTGATCAGGCATAGTCAAGTGTTCTCCTTTCATCCGTATGTCATATCCCGATTTGGTTGCTTGTCCAAGACTCACAATGTTACTCTTGAGATCTGGAATCCAATATACATTTTCCTTTGATATCAATATGCGAGTCGTCTCTGAACCTTACTTTCCCAGTAATGATTGTGTCGATTTTCGAGAAGTACCTGCGATCTCCTGACATGTGATTAATAGCCCCATTATCTAGATACAATATATTGTCTTGTCCACTATTTGTTTCAAATCTTTCAGGTATGCAATTCTTCTCATGCAGATAGACAACTTCATGCATCATTAATTCGTCTGCATCTTGAGTGTCAGTATTGTTCTCGTTTTCTTGAGCTTCCTGAAGCTTTAGTAGCCGATCTGGACAATTAGAGGCATAGTGACCCAGCTTGTCATATATAAAACACGTTATCTTGGAGGTATCTCTTCCTCCATTCCATCTTCCGCAACCTCTGCCTCTGTAAGGGAACCTTCCCCCCCCCCCCTTGGTTTAAAGCCTGAGTCATAGCCACGGTTTTGTTGTGCAGATTGTCCCTCAGTGTTAGCATACATGAGCTTGGTTTGTTCTTCGTTCGACTCCTCATCCTCAATGATACGTTCTTCGTACGCTTTTAGCCTTTCCATGACATCTTCAAAGCTGGTTGTATTCAAATTCAACACTTGCTCTAAGGAGGCCACAATATGAATGAACTTCTTCTAGGGTAGACTTTTAAGGAACTTTTTGACCATCTTTGGTTCCTCTATAATCTCACCAAGGGCCGCCTATTTTGATGCTATCTTAGAGAGTTTACCACCGAATTCATCAATAGTTTTTGAGTCCTTCATCTTTAATCGATCGAATTCGACCATTAAGGTTTGCATTTTTGCTTCCTTAACTCTCTCTGCACCCATTTATTAAGTCTTAATTGCTTCCCATACTTTCTTTGCCGTGTCAAGTTCTCCTACTTGTAACACCAAAGATTCCAGAATGGATTAGAACAGCAAGGCGATGACAAGATCGTTTTTGTCTTCGTCGGTTTTATCTTCCGCAATTGTCTCCCAAACCTTGTTGACCTCGAGTGTTGCTTTCATCTTGATGGCTCATACGGTGTAATTCGCTGGACCGAGCATCGAACATTGTATGGAGGAGGTTCCCCCTCCTTCCTTTGGTTTCGGTACTGCCACTACCACCTCACTCATCGTGTGGTCGAGGAAAAATCAGACGAGTCCTGATCAACGTTTTATGTTAGTCGATAAGTCTTTGTATCTTTCAAACAAAACATAGTTCGGTCTCTGGTTTTGATATAGAAGAGAAACAAAGCTTTTTTGATCAATAGATGGTTGAAGATGGTGACTTGAATCTATGATACCAAGTGTAAATCGATTTTTTGTTTGCTTAAGATCAATGAAGAATAATTCTCTTCTTTATTAGCTTTGAAACTTACTCAAAACAAAGCTCCCAAAAAATCTAAAATCTCTCGAACTTTGATGTCACAGCTCGACATCTTATTTATAATGTAGACAATTTCTTAATTCCAAAAGGATTACTAAATTCTAGATAACTCCTAGAAAACTCTCAGTCCTTATTTATAACCATATCTCGGTTTAATTAGAAAGTCATCTAGAAAAATCTTTAGCTTGCGTCACAAGTAATCTTTAAGTTACTCCAACACATTGCATTTGCCATTTGTGGTCTTACATAAACCTACGTGTTCTACTTCTTCCATAAGCCAAACAATTCTTTTTCTTCAAGACTTTTTTTCGTCAAAACTAGTTACTGAGCTATATATATGATGTTGGACTGGTTTCAAACTTGTAGTGGTCCAAAAGAATCAAATTTTCTTTGGCCTTGATATTCTCTTTAGCCTTGCTACTTCTTATCTTGAGCCAAAAAACTCAAAAGACAAATTATTAATAACTTATACATTGATGTCTCTTCAAGGACCCAATGGGATCTCGAGTTCCTCTTCTTCCCCTAAGAGGCACAAGACTAGTATGTGCTTTATGAAAGCTGTATATATATATATATTTGGGGTTTGAGAGAGTGTTCAAGACATTACTTTAGTTTGTACAAAGTTTCAGAGGAGAGTGATGAGGAATTGTTCATGGTTCTTGACATGGAAGAGACATTTGTTGTAAGCAGCAATGCTGTCGTCGGAGTCAGCAATTAGGAAGACGCCGTCGTGGACAAAACACAGTCGATAAAGAAAATAGAAGCCTAAAGAGATATGATTGATCAGTGAGCATCATTGTATTTTTAAAGTTGTGCTATTGATAATGTAAAAAGAGGAAAGTGATGAATGTGGTTTCGTTTGAAATTTTTTTAGAATGTTGAGGAACAGAGTATCAGCACAAAAAGCGAGAGTGATTTAGAAACAAAAACTGAGTTGCAGAACAACAATGAACACCTTGAGGAAAATATTTCTACTTTGATAAACGAGAACACAATGCTTCGAAAAATGCTTATTAACACTAGGCCTACTAAAGCCGATGACAGTCACTAAGAGAAACCCATGTAACTGATCCATTGTTTGTTCAGTGTTATATGATTTATCTTCTTTTTTTGTTTTGTTTACAATTTTTGTTTGAATGTTATTCAATTTTGAAAGCATCGCTCTGACACCATCTCAAGTATTTTGAATTACTTTTTGTCAGCGGAGAAAGAGTGATTTGAGATTTCATAGTGATATAAATGTGTTCTAAAATATGGTACAAATTTTAAGCTAAGAAGACGATAATAAAAGTTTTGGGAGAAAAAGGAGGTTTGGAATAGTAGTTGTTTAGATGACTATCTAATCATGGATTTAAGAGAATTCAAGTTTTGATAACAAACTCTATGTTATTTGTTAGAGTAATTTTAGGGCAGAATCATTGTACTACTACGAAAAGAGGATAAAAACAAACAGAACAAAATAGGAAGTTTCATTTGTCTCTACAAGGCTTTGGCCTCTCCCGACTCTTGAGTTCGGATAGCTTAGGTGATATTCGTTTATTCATCCAGATACTGCATCTGGATGCAGATGTCGGATGATGTTCATTTGCTGAAAATTATAAACATGATCTGGATGAAATAACTGGATGCAAATCAAAATTCATCTAAAAAATCTAGATATTTTGGATGAGTTTATTATTAGAGTTTGAGTGAGTTTTGTTCATCCCGATAAAATCGTAAAGCGGCCAAAACGGTAAAATCTAACAAAACCGTAAAAACACAAAAATCGCAAATCCGTAAAACCGCCAAAACCGTAAAACTACAAAATCCTTAAAAACCGTCAAACCACAAAATCTGTAAAAATCGTCAAACCGCAAAATCGGTAAAAACCGCAAAATCCGACAAAACAACAAAATCCATAAAACCATAAAATCCGTAAAAGCTGTCAAACCAAAATATCCGTAAAAACCGTCAAACCGCAAAATCTGTAGAAACCGTAAAACCCATAAAAACCGCAAAATCCGACAAAACCGCAAAAACCGCAAAAACCATAAAAATCGCAATAACCGTAAAAACTGTAAAAATTGCAAAACCGCCAAAACCGTATAAATCGCCAAAACCGAAAAATCCTTCAAAACCGTAAAACTGAAAAAAACGCAAAAATGCCAAAACTGCAAAAATCGCAAAATATTATTAATGAAAGAGATGAAATTATTTCATAAACTTTTTTATAAAAATAATAGTTTGATGTATTTGGATGCAATTGGAAATGCACAAACGAACAAACATGCGTTCAAATGTTGCATTTAAATGCAAAAACGTACATCATCCAGATGCATGCTGCATCCAGATACACAAACGAACATGACTTTAGTCTTTTACCGGATTTGTACGAAAACTCATCGTTGATAATAAAATATAATCTTTAGATAAAAAAGTTCAATACACCCCCATTGTATTTTTTTCTCCCCACCCCCATTGTATCTAAAGAGCTAAATGATGTAAAAAAAATGGTTATCGAGGGTTACGCCGCCTCCTCTCTGTAGCGTACAACAATATCCAAATCCAACGCCTCCTCTCTATCTGGCACCTTCGCCAGCGGTGGAGGGATCTTCCGTCTCCCTGTTTTTTTCTTTGTTCTCCTTACCTTCTATTGCTTGAACTCGTTTTGCAAACTGTTGTGTGTTAATCGGAGAACGTCGAATTTTGACCACTTTCCGGTGAACTTGGTCCAGATCCGACGGCTCTTTGGTTTCCTTTGGAGTGGTGGCGCGAGCGTCAAGTGATGTTTGGTGAGGTTTGAGTCGAATCTTAGGTTTTGACGGCGGACCTTTTTCTCGGCAATTCTGCTCTATTGCGGCTCAGATCTGCTCGGATTGACACACAAAATTGGTATGGTTTCAATCCTTTTTGATGGTTCTTTTTTGAATCGGAAGGTGAACAATCTTAGATCTATAGTTGGTTCTTGGGGTTTTGTCTTGTCCATGGAGTCTTGATGAGTTTTGATGAGGTTTGGTACTTTTTGATAATCTATTTTCTCCGAGTGTGATTGTCGATTCCCGTTGGCGGTTGTTTCTTCCTTAACTAGTTAAGGGTTAAACGGTTTTTACGAGAGGTATGCTCGGCCTACAAGCTAGGAGCAACCGGATTGCTAGGTGATTTCGGCTTCTCTGTAAGGCAGTATGTAGAGTTTCTTGTCTTTGGTTGTTGGTTGTGTTCAATGGTGCTAGGAGTAGCACTATCTTATGCGGCCCAGGTTTTGCGCGTCGGTGTTCTCGTGGCTCTCTCAAGTGAGGAGCACTATAATGAGCTCTAGTTGTGATTACTATCCCCAATAATTTTGGCACATGAAGCTCAGCTCCATTACTCTTTCAATCGAGACTGTTTGGCTCTTTTGTCGGTTTTATGCTATTGGTTCTATTTTGTTTAGCTTTTAGATTCTTTGCTTTTATGTTTTCAGAGAACGTATGTATTTGTTGTTTGACTCTGGGGGTCTGTTATGTAGACTCGTCGGCATATGGCTCTAGAAAAGCGTAGTCCTTTGCCGGTTCGTTTATATCATTATGCTAATAAAATCATCTTTCATATGGAAAAAATGATGTAAAAAAAAGAGAGCTAAAGATGTCATGTCGGAACCCACGTGTTCTTTGTGAGTGAAACACAGCGTGTGGAAAATTGTTTTCATAGAGACTAGAGAGGAAGAATTTAAGATTTAGATTTTGAAGATTCCGAAGGAAAGCATCATTTGGAAGCAATGGCGAATTTTGGTGAAGCGAGAAGAAGAGGACGCCGAGGGATGCTGCTGCTGCTAGCTCTAAGTGTCGTCGCTGAGTACAATAGACTACCGTGGAAACCGCCTATTACGACGGGTCTTTTGGCCGCAAACACTCGTCTATCTCAGGCCGACTTTTATCGATCCCGTTATCCCTCACATCTCTGAATTCTAGATTAATCCTTACCTCATCCTGACCTCCTCAACCTCTGAAAAATCAACTATACTAGTTTCACTTATGTCGATCAGAAGTTCGATTCTATATATGCAATTTCTTTTTTTGGAAATCTTGTGAACCTCTGAAGAATTTTGGATTTTGTTCTTCATACACCTAATCATTCTCTTGATAATTTGGGATTTTGATATTTCTCGACTAAACTTAATTCTCTGCTAACTTGTCTTTCTGCTTCATGCGTCTTTATTGAACATCACCAGGACTTAAAACGCTTTTTTCTATCAGCAGTCTACCATCTCAATGAGCATCACCTTGCCTACAACATGCTGTCTCTTCTCTGGAGGTATCAAACTTGAGACATCCATGGGAAGCAGCGAGTTTGCTTCAATGGTCTTTGCGCTTCTTGGTATGTCTCAAGGTGTTACATTGCTGTTAGCCAAGTCCCTCCACGTCTTCTTCGACTATGAAAGAGCCTATTTCCACGAGTATGCTATTGGATTTTCCGGCGTACTTTTTTCTTTGAAAGTTGTTCTCAATGCTCAGACTGAGGGTTACTCCAGTGTCTATGGCATTTAGTCCCAACTAAGTATGCTGCTATGGCAGAGCTACTTCTTGTGCAGATATTTGTACCGAGCGCTTCGTTTGTTGGGCATTTAGGTGGAATCCTTGCTGGTATTCTGTATCTGAAGTTGAAGGGTTCTCACTCAGGCCCAGATCATGTGACCATGGCGATTATAGGTATCACCCGAGCAATGACATGACCTTTAAGATTTCCAAACAATATGGTTAGGTAACGGAGGAAGAGGGTTTCAGGGAGAGAAAGAGTGGGAAGAGGCCAGACTGGGATAGCATGACCTAGTATCTGGATATGTCGGTCATGTACATTTGACAATTATGGTTGGGATAGTGTATGTGAGATGTGTGGCGTGGGGAGAGTAAGAGGAAACGGGTGGACAACGAATCAGGGAATGGCACCCTCTTCTTCCAGTGACCTCCCTTTAGATGAGTTGCGTCGTCGAAGAGTAGAAAGATTTAGTTAAATCTCTGGAGCAATTCTTAGAGGTGAGAGCATGTGAATGAAACTTAGTTGAGTCATTAATCGGTAGTTTACTTCAACCTTTTTCTTCAAACCGTCTTCCCATAGGTCGTGTAGTTCCCATAGGTCGTGTAGTTAACATTTAAGGCTTACTAACTTTAGTTGGATATTATTATTATATTTATTTTTTAAAATTTTTCATCATTCTTTATTCCAAAAAGTCATAAAAAATATTGATATAGACCATCTATTTTATTTTTTTTATAAAATCTTGTTTCAGGTAAGTCTTTGAAAGTTTTTGCATTTATCATTACGAATAAACGATTTAATGTTTTTATATACTAAATAAGATCTATCATTTAAATTTACTTGGAAATGATTTTTAGATAATTTCTTTATAATGTGATGAGATTTTTTTATAAATTTTTAATCATCTATTAAATTTGTGCATAAGTCATAAAATTATAGAACTACTTCAACTTTCTTTTCTCATTTTTAGTATTTACTAATTCATCATGATTTTTTAAATGTATTTATAATAATTATGTTTTAATGAAAATTTAATATTTTCAAAAGTATACTTACATAGACAAATAAAATAATAATCATTATTAATAAAATAAGTAATTTATAAACTTCTAAAAAATGTACTATTGTGAATATGAGCTTTTATTGAAAATAAATAGTAAATATCTTTTCCAATAAAACTATTCATATTACAAATTAATTTTGTAAAGTTTTTCTTATATTAAATAACATTCTTACTTTTGATTTAGAACATTAGCATTATTAAATTTGATTAGTTATATTATTTGTGATATTCATGATATTTTTTCTTTTTCTAGCGAGCTTAAATTTATTTCTTTAATATGATATTTTATTTTTAAGGCTTACTAACTTTTAGTTGGATATTATTATTATATATTTTTTTTTAAAATTTTTCATCAATCTTCATTCCAAAAATTCATAAAAAATATTGATAAAAACCATCTTTTTATTTATTTATAAAATCTTGTTTCAAGTAAGTCTTTGAAAGTTTCTGCATTTACCATTACAATAAACCTATTTAATATTTTTATATCCTAAATAATATCTATCATTTAAATTTATTTGGAAAAGATATTTTTTGATACTTTCTTTATAATGTGATGAGAGTTTTTTTTGTAAATTTTAAATCATCTACTAAAATTGTGCATAAATCATAAAATGATAGAAATATTTCCACTTTCTTTTCTCTTTTTAGTCTTTACTAACTCATCATGATTTTTAAATGTATTTATGTAATTATATTTTAATGTTAATTTAATATTTTTAAAAAGTATACTAACATACACAAATAAACTAATTACTATCTTTTTAATAAAATGAGTAACTTCAAAACTTCTAGAAAATGTACTATTTTGAATATGAGCTTTTTCGGAAAAAAATAGTAAATCAATTTTCCAATAAAAACATTATATTACAAATTCATTTTGCAAAATTTTTCTTATATTAAATAACATTCATAATTTTTTTAGGTCATTAGCATTGTTAATTTTGATTAATTATATTATTTGTGATATGCATAGTATTTTTTTCATTTTCTAGCGAGCTTAAATTTGTTTCTTTTATATGATATTTTAATTTTTAACGCTTACTAACTTTTAGTTGGATATCATTCTTATATTTTTTTAAAAAAAATTTCATCAATATTCATTCCAAAAAGTCATAAAAATATTGATAAAGATCATTTATTTTATTTATTTATAAAATCTTGTTTCATGTAAGTCTTTGAAATTTTTTGTATTTACCATTAAAAATAAACTATTTAATATTGTGCATAAATCATAAAATGATAGATTTATTTCAAATTTCTTTTCTCATTTTTAGTCTTCACTGATCCATCATGATTTTAAATATATTTATAGTAATTATGTCTTAATGTTAATCTAATATTTTTTAAAATCATACTAACATATACAAATAAACTAGTTACTATGTGGAAGTCCCTTAGTCGAGTGGTTGACTAAAAGGTTCATTAATGCTTATACACCAGAATATATGAGGATCGATTTACGCAGATGCATACAGATTAACGGATGCATGCTTATAGAAAATCTCCAGCGTGGTACAAACAGAACCGTTCGTCTTGGTGATGGGATTCAACAGATGGAGCGAGAAGATTTGTCCAGTGAAGAATTGTCCTTGTAGTTATTTCTCATAATTTGTAATAGAAATAATAACTCAGACAATAAAAAAAACTAATTACTATTGTTTAATAAAATGAGTAACTTAAAAACTTCTAAAAGTTTATTATTTCGAATATGAGCTTTTGTTGAATAAATAGTAAATCTCTTTTCCAATAAAAAATATTCATATTACAAATTAATTTTGTAAAGTTTTTCTTATACTAAACAACACTCTTAATTTTTTTTGGAACATTAGCATTCTTAAATTTTATTTGCTTTATTATTTGTGATATGCGTGATATTTTTCCTTTTTTTCTGAGCTTAAATTTGTTTCTTTTATATGATATTTTTATTTTTAACGCTTTTTAACTTTTAGTTGGATATCATTATTATGTTTTTTTTTTAAAAAAAGTTCATCAATCTTCATTCCAAAAAGTTAAATTTTTTTTGATAAAAACCATCTATTTATTAATTTATAAAAAATCTTGTTTCAGGTAAGTCTTTGAAAGTTTTTGCATCTACCATTTTATGTAAACTATTTAATGTTTTTTATATCCAACATAACATCTATCATTTAAATTTATTTGGAAATGCTTTTTAGATAATTTCTTTATAATGTGATGAGTTTATAAAAAAAAATTTTAATCATCTATTAAAGTTTTGCATAAGTCATAAAATGATAGAACTATTTCAACTTTCTTTTCATTTTTAGTCTTTACTAATCCATCATGATTTTAAATGTTTTTATATTTATTACGTTTTTAATGTTAATTTAATATGTTTCAAAAGTATACTAACATGCACAAATAAACTAGGGGAAATTGTCAAATATAACCTAAAAATACTTAAAAATGAAAGTAACTCAAAATATATTTTTTAGACAAAACTAACTTTTGGAGGTAGAAAAATTACATTCATGACCCTTGTGACCAAACAAAAAATAGAAGAGACAATTACCCTTGTACCCTCTAGAAGTTTGAAACGGAGTTAGTAAACTTCATTTGCAGACTTCTTAAGAAGTCTGCATCTGTAATTAAACCTTGTTTTTAAATTAAAAAATTTGAAAAATAATTTGAGTAAAAATGCATATCCGTAAATTAAATCTTATCTATTACAAGGTATATAAATTAAAATTTTATAAAATTAAGTCAATTTAAAGCAACTAAGATCAATTTCGTTAGAGTTTAGGGTTTAAGGTTTAGGATTTGGGGAAACAAATGTGCATGGTTTGTTGTTGAGAATTTTGGTCTAAACTATAAGGGTTGACTTTAGAACTGAAAATTTGTTTGTTATAAATGTTAAATTAGTACAAACGAATATTACAAACATTTAAAAAGTAACTTTATTAAGGATTTGACTAAAAATTATAAATTTTCATGTTTTTTTTGTAGAAGCATCACAAAGAAGTCTACTTAGTTACAAATTTGCATACACAAATTTACCTTGAAGTCTACGGTTACAAATTTTATTTTCCCGCTTAAAATTTTGAGGAAAACTACTTTCCCGCCGAATTTTCCGCTTGATGTCAGACTTCTGTTGAAGTCTACTTAGATTTCCGATGCAGACTTCTGCATCTGTGATTAAGCCTTGTTTTTAAATTAAAAAATTTGAAAAAATAATTTGAGTTAAAAAAATAATATAGATATATATCCATAAATTAAATATTATCAATTACAAGGTATGTAAATTAAAATTTCATAAAACTAAGTCAAATTGAAGCAACTAATTTATGTATATCCATTAATTATATTTTTTTATGTGTTTAGCAGACTTCACTAAGAAGTCTGTTAAGTAGACTTCAGGAGAAGTCTGCATGTCCATTTCCCCGCCCAAATATTGGTAAACTTTTTTTTCCCGCCAAAAAAAATTAATTTCTCGCCCAAAATTAGGATTTCCGCTCGTTTTAGACTTCTATAGAAGTCTACTTTCGTTTAAGAAAACCCTAATTGGATACATATATAAATAATTTTTGTAGGGTTTCACTTACTAAAACAAAAAAACATATTTTTAAACATTTTTTTCTCTCTATCCTCATCCTCTCTTGCTCCTCCTCCTCCACCGTCGCCGCCACCGCCACCACTGTTGCCGCCACCACCGCCGCCGCCGCTACCACCGTGAGCTCTTCCTTCATCCTTCAATCATTTCCCATCTATCTTTTTCTCCTTTCTACCTTATTTGTTGATTGTTCATGCACTAATCTCTTTCTCACATATTTCATATTTGATTTTTTCATTCTTTTGTAATTATGGAACTTTTCCTACAAAGTGAATTATTGTTCATCTTTCATTTACAGAAATATACATAATGGAAGCTATTTTAGAGTTTAATGTGTCTTGATCTTTGTTTTGTGAAACAGAATGGGAAGATACAACTACTCTCAACCTACAAGCGGATCTAGCACAAGCGAATCTAGCACAAGCAATAGTTCTGTGAGTACCTTTTGTCGCCGTTGATCTGAAACAACTTATGGATTTCCCAAGCACTATAGACTTTTATAACAGACTTCTAAAGCAGACTTCTTCAGCAGAATACTACAACAGACTTATACAACAGACTTCTACAACACACTTCTTGTTTTCATAAAATTTATTATGTGATTATGCTACGTAATTGGAATCTTATGTATATTTATTTTGTAACCTTATTACTAATTCTCCTAGATTGTTTTACTAAATCTTTATCCCTATGTCATTATGTAAATAATGTTAATCAAGACTAGATTCATATTGTAACCATTCAAAATTCGGTCTGAAGTCTGAGTGCAGACTTCACAGTCAATTCTGAGTGCAGACTAAATCTACACTCATACCTACTATTTCAAAACATTTATGGCATCTCCATTATCGTCAAGTTTCATCAGTACAAGAAAAAAAATAGTTTATGACAAATAAACTTCATTTGAAAATGAGTACTAAGAGTACAATATCTTAAATGGATCTTTAAATTCTATAGAAGATTTTGTAGCAGATTTCTGTAGCAGACATCTCTGTGTTACATAAGAATAATCTTAACAAGATTGTAACTTACACAATTACATACTTCAATAGCAGACTTATCTGGTAGAGATATTTTTAAATTTCGAGCAGACTTCAGGGTGAAGTCTGCGTAATAGCAATTTTGGATGGAGAAAAGGTAAAATTTGGTATTTTAAAAAAGAGGAGGGAATGTTAGTTTTGTAGTTGACTCCAATATTTGAGTCATTTCTGCAAATACTCCAATAAACTAATTAAATTACTTAATAAAATGAGTAACTTAAAAACTTCTAACAAATGTACTATTTCAAATTTGAATTTTTATCAAAAAATAAATAAAAAATCTATTTTCTAATAAAAATATTCATAATAAAAATTAATTTCTTAAAGTTTTTCTTATATTAAATACCATTCTTAGTTTTTTTTTTTAGAACATTAGTATCATTAAATTTGATTAGTTATATTATTTGTGATATCCATGGTATTTTTCTTTCTCTAGCGAGTTTAAATTTAATTCTTTTATATGATTTTTTTTTTATTTTTAACACTTGCTAACTTTTAGTTGGATACCATATTATATTTCTTTTTTAAATTTTTTCGTCAATCTTCTTTCCAAAAAGTCATAAAAAATGTCGATAAAGTCCATCTATTTTATTTATTTATAAACAATCTTGTTTAATACACAATTATAAAACTTGATTAATGTATAAGTAAAAAAAAGGCGACTCGTATGGCGACTCAAGAGGCGCTAAACTGAGGTTGAGCTCCGATTTGCGCCGTTGTTGGCTCCGGTGGATGACTCGCGGGCAGGATCGGCGGTGGTATTTGGGTTTTAAAGGTGAATCACAAGGTGGATTTCGGAGGTCTATATTTGATGGCGAATCTTCTGTTGGATGGATGGGGTTTAGGAAAAGTGGATCTGGTTTGATCTACAGGAGGATCGACAAAATAAGGTGGTTAATGGAGGTATGGCAACAATTGGTGTTCTGTCTTCTCTTAAGGGGTCTCACGCAAGGATTTTGTTTCGATTTTGTGGTGATTTTGGTGATTCACAGGGTAAGCTGTATCTTTTGGGTGTTGATGATTATGGAAAGAAGTTGGGAGGGCTTTGATTTCAGTATCACAATGATATCGACGGTAAGAGGATTTGGTGTAAGTTTCAGAATCTTCTTTCTAAATCACGGATTTGGTATTCAAGGCTACAGATTTCTCGGGTTAGTGGGTTTTGGTTATGGCTCCAGAATAAATACACGATGGAGCAATGAGTACCGACATCGTTTATTCAAGCCTTTATCTCTGTGTCTGAGTGCAAAATACTTTGGTACGGGTTCTGGAGCTTTGGTTTGTCACGGTTTTATCTTGGTGAAGGGCTTGTCGCTGTCTGTTTTCGTTGAGGAATCAATGACTCGATTGGGTGCTTCTTCTGTGGTTCGTACAAAGTCGGTACGACTGTCCATGGCTGGTATTGCTCGTCGTGTGAAGCAATTCTCAATGACTCTTATTGGTCGTTTGATGAATCCAGAGGTTCAGAGAATGAAGAATCTTATTGCAAACTTTCCAAAGATATGGAAGCTTGAAGGGAAGGTCGAGGGAGGAGACTTAGACAACGGTAAATTTCAGTTCAATTTCCAATCCAAGAGAGACATGCTGGATGTTCTTAGTTACAGGCCATACCATTTTGACGGGTGGATGGTCGCCCTCGTTAGATTTGAACCGATAGTGCTATCACCGTATCCGTCGGCTATAACTTTTTGGGTAAAAGTTGGTGATATTCTGATGCATCTATGGGAGGAGGAGACTGTCAGAGCTGTGGGTAAGGTTCTTGGAGTGGTCAAAGAGGTTGATGAGGAATCAGGTAGTGTGTTGGTGATAGTGGATGGTTTCCTACCGATTCGGTTCAAGGTTGTGGTTCCTTTCGAACATGGAGAGGAAATAACGGTTAGCCTCACGTATGACAAGCTTGATGGGTACTGCAAGAATTGTAATTTGCTTACTCATGAAAAAGCAAAATGTCCAGAGCTAGAGAAGCTTAGGATTCAACAGGAACAGGTTATGGCTGCTCCGGTGCGTGAAGAAACTTGAAAGAATGGACCAAGGCGTTTACCGGTCAAACGAGCTCTTGATATGGAGCTGGTGGAATCTCAGAATCGAGCCTCTCTAAACAGAGATAGGAAACGTAGGGAAGCAGGGGATGGACATGGTGGTTACAGAGACTCTTATGCAGAGAAAGTAACGAGGCGGGATGTTGACGGCGGTTCTTACCGGATGGTTAAATCAAAGGCCCATAAGAGGAGTAACTATAGGCATAGCTCTAACGAAGCTCGAACGAAAGAAGGAAGTTCATCATATGGGCAGAGACGAAAACAATCGACGTGGCCTAAACCATTATACTCTTCGGGAAATACCTCTAAACCGGATCAAGGGAGTCAATCTGAGTTAGGGGAGCATGGCTCGTCTTTGGCTAATAAAGGGAAGGAGATCGATATGGGAGCAGAAGCTGGTAATGGGGTTTCAAAGATTGTTATGGTTGAGAACATGCTGGAGAATGATGAACTTCTTGTAGAGGAAGGGGAAGTGACTAAGGGTGAGGTAGTGGGGAATGATGATGAGCTCTTGAGGCTTCCAGAGTTGGGTGACGATGTTGAGTTGGGAAAAGGATTTCTTGTGGATGCTGGGAATCTAGAATTGAATGTGGTACTTCAATCTGGTCAAGAAGATGATGTTGATGGCACTGTTGTGGTCTATGAGGAGGCTATAAAGAGTCTGGAGACAAGAGAAGGTACGAAATAATTTGACCTTTCTTGTAATTTGGATATTGGTGGACTAGTTTCAGGTTTACAGGCTGTTGAGTTGGATACTAGAAAATATAAATATGATAAGGGTTGTCAAAGTCCTGGTCGAATTAAAGGAGTTAATGGTCTCGCCAAAAAAGTGAATGGGCTTTAAAGGTATTGACTCAAAGGGTTCACAGTCTAAGTTGTCGTACTCTCGCGTTGCAGGAACTAAGGGTACGATTCGTGAGGCTAAAGGAGGCACGAGGGGCACGGTGCATCCTAGGCTTCTAAGAAAGGAATGGTGGCTCCCCTGAACCCACCGGCTCATCCGTTAAGATCATGAGTTGGAACTGTCAAGGCCTAGGAGGTGACTTGACAGAGGATACTTTGCGAGATCTCTGGAATAAATTTAGGCCTGATATTGTATTTCTATCAGAAAAAAAACAATCTTCTTTTAATTTAAAAAATTTTCAAGTTCAGTTTAGTTTTAATAATTTGTACATTGTGGATCCTATTGGGTTAAGTGGTGGTCTAGCTATGTTTTATAATAATGAAATTCAGCTCGATGTTTTGTTTTCAAGTAATCGCATTATCGATGTTAACGCTTCATTCTATGGGTTTAGAGTTTCGGTATCGTTCGTCTATGGTGAACATGTGGCTGCAATTCGGAGGATTGTTTGGGATAAGTTAATGGAAATAGGAACAAATAGATCAAATGCATGGTTGATAATAGATGATCTGAATGAATTAACTGGAAATCATGAGAAGAAAGGCGGAAAAATGCGATCTGCGGCGTCTTTCGTTCCCTTTAACCAGATGCTAAGTTATTGCGAAATGACAGAGTTCCCATGTGCAGGGGACCAACTATCGTGAAAAAGGACGCGTAATAACCATAAGGTTCGGTGTAAGCTAGATAGAGCAGTTGGAAACGAGGAATGACATAATATTTTTGGCTATTCAAAGGTGGAATATTTAGCACGAACTGGGTCAGATCATCGCCCAATATTGCTAAAGTCTAATTATAAGGCGGAGAAATACTATAAAAATTTTCGTTTTGATAAGAGATGGATAGGGAAAGAGGGTTTGGTAGAGGCCATCGAGTGTGGTTGGCAATGCACTAGGAACTTTAGGACTCCAGGTTTTATGGATACAATACATAATTGTCGTAATTCAATCTCCTGGTGGAGAAAAAACAATGTACCACCAGGCAAAGAAAAGATTGAGGCATTGAAAGAAAAATTGGAGGAAGCGCAAAATGATGATTCTGTCACTTCGAATGTCATTGTGGATATTAAAAAGAAATTTCAAGAAGCCTATCAAGATGAAGAGATTTTCTGGAAACAAAAGAGTAGGAACTTATGGTTGAAAGAGGGCGATAGAAATACAAAATTTTTCCACGCCACAACAAAACAAAGGCGTGCAAGGAACCAGATCTCGGGGTTATTTAATTCACAAGGAACTTGGAAGGAAAAACCGGAGGACATGGAGGCCATAGCGATAGATTATTTTGATGATTTATTCAAGCCTATCGGATCGGGAGATTTCACACAGATTCTTGTGAATGTTGATTCCATCATTACAGATAACATGAATCAAGTTTTAATTCGTGATGTTATGGAAAAAGAAGTAAGGATGGCGCTTTTTGCAATGCATCCTGAAAAATCCCCGGAGCCTGATGGAATGACATCTTTGTTTTTTTCAAAGATATTGGGGTATTCTGAAGGGAGATTTAGTCATCCTGGTTAGGGATTTCTTTAGGTCTGGAACTTTCGATGCTCAGCTAAATGAGACAAATATTTGTCTTATACCTAAGACGGGTCAACCTAAAAGGATGTCCGAGCTTCGACCTATTAGCCTTTGTAATGTGGCTTATAAAATTATTTCTAAAATTTTGTGCCTGAGGTTAAAAAAGTTTATTCCCCGCATCATTTCGGAAACACAGTCGGCCTTTGTCTCTGGAAGATTAATAACGGATAATATTTTAATTGCACATGAAATGTTTCATGGTTTACAAACTAACCAAAAGTGTCGACATGAATTTATGGCCATTAAAATGGATATGAGCAAAGCCTATGACAAGATCGAATGGTCATTCCTGGAGGCAGTTCTACAAAAATTAAGATTCGGGCAGAAGTGGATTTCTTGGTTAATGTGGTGTGTCCAGTCGGTTTCGTATAAGATACTCTTTAATGGTCGCCCAACGGGGCATATTGTTTCCGAAAGGGGGCTGAGACAAGGTGGTCCCCTATCACCATATTTGTTTATTATTTATACGGAGGTCCTTATTGCGAACATTAAAAGGAAAGAGCGAGATAGAGCTATAACGGGAGTACAAATAGCCCACCATAGTCCGCCTATCTCACACCTGCTTTTTGCAGACGATAGCCTCTTCTTCTGTAAGGCAGAGGGCTCACAATGTCAAGTAATACTAGATGTTTTGGGTGAATATGGACGTGCGTCAGGACATGTAATCAATTTCGATAAATCTTCGGTGATGTTTGGAAAGAATGTCCCGCAACATACAAAGATATCGCTGAAAGCGATGTTAGATATCTCAAAGGAAGGAGGCATGGGTACATACCTTGGAATCCCAGAAAGTTTGGGGGGGGGGGGGGTNATTTCTTTCCAAAGGGGGCAAGGAGATACTGATTAAGTCAGTGGCTCTTGCGCTACCCAATTATGTCATGTCATGTTTCAAACTCCCCAAGTGTTAACGAATAAGTTAACTAGTGCAATTTTGAAATTCAGGTGGAGTTCCAATGGATGTAACCGCGGTCTCCATTGGGTTGCATGGGACAAATTATGTATACCTAAAGAGAATGGAGGTTTAGACTTCAAATCTCTGGAGGATTTCAATACAGCCTTATTGGCTAAACAGTTATGGAGGCTCATTCAGTTTCCGGGATCACTGGTTGCTCGGGTCCTACAGGGTTGGTATTTTAGAAAGGTCCATCCGTTAAATGCAAGAAAACCTCATTCACCCTCTTTCGGTTGGAAGAGAATTTTCTCCACTCAGAATTTGCTTAGGCAAGGTATTAGAATTCAGATCGGTTCTGGGATAAATACATCAGTCTGGCATGATCCTTGGGTTCGAATGTTTCTCGGAGGCCAGCAAGGGGTCAGGGTAAAAATTGGTATCCTAGGCTACAAGTTCATCAATTGATCGACCCAATGACAAAAGATTGGCATTTGCCACTTCTACAGGACTTTTTCGATCTGGAGGATATCACTTTAATTAGGGGTATCCATCCTAGTCGCAATATTACACATGATGATGTGATCTGGCATTTTACTAAATCGGGTCAATATACGGTTAAATCGGGTTACAAACTCCTTAACTCTTCAGAGATAACTCAGATTAATAATAATGGTTGCGACCAGGATTGGAAGCTTTGAAAGCTTACTCTTGGAAAATAAAGTGTCCTATGAAGATAAAACATCTTCTTTGGCAAATTTTATCAGGCAGTCTGGCGGCAACTACTGAACTAGCTCATAGGGGAGTACGTTGTGACACATTATGCAAAAGTTGTGATGCCGTTGAGGAAACAATTAATCATATCTTTTTTGAGTGCGCCTCGATTGCGCAAATTTGGGATCTCTATAAGGATCAAACAAGAATGGATGGTTTCCTTTCAGATTCAATATATCATAATATGGATTATCTCTTTTGGAGAAATCCATTAAGAAATCGGGGAAGCGATCGTGCTGATCTCTTTGCGTGGCTGTTATGGTTAATCTGGAAAGCAAGAAGTGAAATGGTTTTCCAAGGAGTCCATCTGAATGTGGAGGGGATTTTCCGGTCTGCAGAAACAGATTTTATTGCTTGGAAAGAAGCGCAAAAATCTCTCTCTTCGGATGAGGAACGACTTCCTGCCGAATCATTCTGTCTGGATGGTTTAGTCTGTCGGATAGATGGTTCTTGGAAACAATCGGACCCTACCTCAGGAATTGGCTAGATCTGCATAGGCAAGGATAATACGGTATTCTTAATGGGAGCGAAGTGCCAGCACCAGAGTCTTTCACCACTGCATGCCGAGTTGGAAGCCCTGTTATGGGCAATGTCGGAAATTCATAATCGCAGAATAGATTGTCAGTCCTTCCAGACGGACTGCGCGGAGCTTACCAGTATTTTCCAAAACCCGGAGGATTGGCCAGCGCTTCATACGCAGCTTCAGGAATTCAAGCTTTTGTATGTATCTTTCACAGATTTCTCGTTAACGTTCATTCCGCGGACAAAGAACACTCAAGTAAACCAATTGGCTAGATGATCGCGTACTTTTTCCATGATTTTGTTTTTGTAGACACAGCTTCTCCGAACTGGCTATCCACTTTGGGTGATAGCTCATAATTAATGTGTGGTTGACAAAAAAAAAATCTTGTTTTAGGTAAGTCTTTAAAAGTTTTTGCATTTATCATTACAAATAAATTATTTAATATTTTATGTATATTAAATAACATCTATCAATTGGTATTTGGAATTTTTTAAAGATAATTTTTTTATAATGTGATGAGAGTTTTTTAAAATGTTTAATTATCTATTAAAATTGTGCATAAATCATAAAATGATAGAACTATTTAAACTTTCTTTTCTCATTTTTACTATTTACTAATCCATCATGGTTTTTAAATGTATTTATAGTAATTATGTTTTTAATATTAATTTAATATTTTTCAAAAGTATACTAAGATACACAAATATACTAATTACTATTTGTTTCAATATAAATTAAAAACTTCTAACAAATGTACTATTTCGAATATGAGCATTTGCTGAAATAAATAGTTAATCTCTTTTCCAATAAAAATAGATTAATTTACAGAATTACACTTAAAAGGAAAAGAAATTTTACATTTACACCTGTCTTTTAATGGCTCTCAAATATACACCTCCTATTTGCACAAAAGTCAAAAATGCCCTTTTTATCTTTTAAGAAATAAACCCTAATAGGGTTTAAGGTTTAGGGATTATGGTTTAGGGTTTAGGGTTTAACTGTTAGGGTTTAAGGTTTAGGGCTTAGGGTTTAAGGCTTAGGGTTTAGGGTTTAATTATTAAGATTTAGGGTTTGGGGTTTAAGGTTTAGTGATTAGGGTTTAAGGTTTAGTTATTAGGTTTAAAGTTTAGAAATTATGGTTTAGGGGTATAATGGTCATTTTCATTAAAAAGGGAGGTGTAAAAATAAAAAAATTTCAAGCATGGGTATTTTTGAAAAACAGACAATACAAAGGTGTATTTTTGTAAGTCTCCCATAAAAATATCCATATTATAAATTAATTTCGTAAACTTTTTTCTTATATTAAATAACATTCTTAAATTTTTGTTTTTTTTTTTTTGTCAACCACACATTAATCAAGCGTTGTCCTCCAAACTTGGAAGCCAAGATGGCGGAGAAGAATCTACATAACTAAAATCGGAAATAAAAGAACGAGATCCACGAGCCAAACGGTCTGCTTGTGTGTTCGCCGTGCGCGGGATATGGGACAGAGAGAAGTCTTGGAACTGACTTCGAAGTTGGTGATACTCCTGAAGTTGAGTATAAAAAGCTGGCCAGTCGTCCGGATATTGAATCATCTTGAGGAGCTCTGCACAGTCGGTTTGAAAATGGTGACAACTTATCCGCCGGTTTTGAATTTCCGACATTGCCCAGAGCAGGGCTTCCAACTCTGAATGGAGAGGCGAGAGACTCCTGCGTTGACATCGTGCCCCCATCAAAAATACCCTGTTGTCTGAATCTGAGCAGATCCAACCCAGACCTGAATTAAGATCAGATCGTTTCCAAGATCTATCGAACCGGCAAACCAATCTTAAATTTTTGTTTTATAATATTAGCATTATTAAATTTGATTAGTTATATTATTTGTTATATGCATGGTATTTTTTTCTTTTTCTAACGAGTTTAAATTTGTTTCATTTACATTATATTTTTATTTTTAATGCTTACTAACTTTGGTTGGTTATCGTAATTATATTTATTTTTAAAATATGCAATCAATCTGCATTCCAAAAAGTTATAAAAAAATATTGATAAAAATTCATATATTTTATTTTTATAAAAAATCTTGTTTCATGTAAGTATTTGAAAGGTTTTGCATTTACCATTACAAATGAATTATTTAGTTTTTTATATCCAAAATAACAGCTATAATTTAAATTTATTTGAAAATCGTTTTTAAATATTTTTAATAATTTGATGAGAATTGTTTTAAAATTCTAAATCATCTATTAAAAGTGTGCATAAATAATAAAATGATATAACTATTTAACCTTTCTTTTCTCATTTCTAATCTTTACTAATCCATGAATTTAAATGTATTTATAGTAATTATTTTTTAATGTTAATTTAATATTTGTCAAAAGTATACTAACATACACAAATAAACTAATTACTATTGTTTAATAAAATGAGTAACTTAAAAACTTTTAACAAATGTACTATTTCCAATATGAGCTTTTGTTGAAAATAAATAGTAAATCTATTTTCCAACAAAAATATTCATATGACTAATTAATTTTGTAAAGTTTTTCTTATTTTAAATAACATTCTTAATTTTTTTCGAACATTAGAATTTTTAAATTTGAGTAATTATATTATTTGTAATATGCATGGTATTTTTTCTTTGTCTAGCGAGCTTAAATTTGTTTCTTTTATATGATTTTTTATTTTTAATGTTTACTAACTTTTAGTTGGATATCATTATTATATTTCTTTTTAAAATTCTTTCATCAATCTTCATTTCAAAAAGTCATAAAAATATTGATAAAACCATCTATTTATTTATTTATAAAAAAATCTTGTTTGAGGTAAGTCTTTGATAGTTTTTGCATTTACCATTGCAAATATAATATTGAATATTTTTTATATCCTATATAACATCTATCATTTAAATTTATTTGGAAACTCTTTTTAGATTATAATGTCATGAGATTTTTTTAAAATTATTGATCATCTATTAAAATCTATGTTCTAAAAATCACCGCTTAGACCGATTACCGCCCGCATATTCGCTAGGCGGTGAACGTCCGATTAGTTTTCTTCGCAGTCCGAATTCTTTTAAGCATTACACCAATTAACTAATGGACTTGGACTATTAACTAAAATTGACTCATAAAATCAAATAAAATTATATTATAATCACTAAGATTATATAAATTAGTTATTTTTAGGCTAAGAACAAGTAAAAAAATTTACAAGTAAAAATTATAAAATTATTATATATTTATGAATATTAAATTAAATCAAAAATATCAAAATAATAAAAAAAACTAGTTCCCGATTAATCCTTATTTAATTTCCGATTTTTTTAACTAGGCGCCAGACCAGCTTTGTCGCTCGACTAGCACCTAGCGCGTTCTAGAATCTTGATTAAAATTATGCATCAATCATAAAATGATAGAACTATTTCAACTTGCTTTTTTCATTTTTAGTCTTTACTAATCCATACTTGTTTTTAAATCTGTACTAATCCATCTTTATTTAATTTTATATTTTATTTTTAATATTACTTGACATCATGGTCTATATTATCATATCCTAATATACATTATATTTTCAATATATTTTAAAATAAGTGATGTCCAATAGCTTTGTCTTAAGAAAAAAAATATTATTTCATATAAGTATTTAAAATTTTTGGTATTTACCATTACAAATTTACTATTTAATACTTGTTATATCATAAATAACGTCTATCATTTACATTTATTTGGAAATTCTTTTTTTATATAATTTCTCCACGATGTGAAGAGAATGTTTTATCATTTCAAATCATCTATTCAAATTGTGCATAAATATATGTAAAAAGATTGAACAATTTCAGTTTTTTTTTTCATTTTAATCTTGCCTAATCCATTTTTATTATTAAAATTAAAATGTCTTTTTCCTAGCGTCGTGGTTTATATAGTTTTATTTATTTTCAAAAGAAAATGGATGGTCTTTGTGAATTATAAGTATTTCTTTTGGTTAGCAACATAGTTATTTTTTATTAAAAAGCTCAATATTAACATTTGGGAAGTACATTTAAGAGAATAACCTTTAATTTGTAAAAACAATACATTAAATGCTATGAGAAAAAATCTATAAAAAATAAAAAAACTTATGGATAAAACATATATTAAAATATGCCAAAAATATAATATCCATAAAAAAAATTATGTTTACAAAATTTCATATTCGATTCTCTAAATATTTTTTTTACAAAATCGAAATAACATTTATTTTATAAATAAATGAATCAATCTTAATTTTTTAATTTTTTTACAATTATTAAGTTAAAAGTAATCCAAAAGAACATATATTTCGAAATAAAACATTATATTCTTAATTATAATATTAAAATATAATTATTTAGCTATGTACTAAAGAAAATCCTGATTTTTGAAAAAAATAAAAACATAAAAACTAAATATCTAAGAAAAAGTAATTTAATTCTCTAAATAATAATAGATAAATAACTAATTTTCTGACTAATAGTTTATATATTCTTAATAAAAAAATTTAAAAACTAATATAGTCACAAAAACATAAATTTCATATTATATGTGATCTTGCGGAATATCTTTCTGCATTGTAATTATTTTTTATAAACGTAATCATCTCTAGAATATACTATACTTTTCTAATTTTCCTTTCTATATCAAACACTATAGTTTTTCCAATGTGTTGTGTTATGATTGAAAATTATTTTAAAAGAGATGATTCTACTACGAGATAATTGAGATTAATATTATAATAAATAATGAATGATTTAGTTCATCACGGGTCAAAACATTAACCAACTCTGAAAATATTTACTCTTAACTATAGATTTATAATTTTTTACGTAGCAAATGTAAAATTCTTTTTATATTCATCTATTACCAAAATATTAATAAAACATGATCTCGCGCACTATGCGAGTCAAAACTTAGTAACAATATAAATTTGTGTATTAGTTAAGTTATTTAATTTAGTTTTAGTTTTTGTGATGATGTAGACACCTTAGATGGAGAGAAAGTGTTCTCATTATATATATGATTTTATCTCATTAATTCGATGCATGTAAATCTATACAGTGGACATGGTTGATGTTTCAAAGTGTTCATTTTTTTCCCGAAGACATGGACAAGTGTATGAAAATTTAGGACAACCAAACAAAACAGAGGGGAAAACAACGGCGCAGTGTAAGCAAATTCATATATGTGAAAGAGAGATGCGATATGGTTGGAAGTTAAGTAACTGACATTCTATAAATAGAAAAGGGGCGAGGTGTATGCCCAACCTGGTGTTGGTATGTCCTCCTCAATCTCATCTTCCTATTATTAGCACTCTCTAACATTATTAGTGTTCTGTCTTTCCCTTTTATATACTCACTTCTTGAAGACATGTTCTTTTTATGACAAACAAAGACATAACTGAATAATCTGATTCGTTTTGTCCTCCCGTTAAAGTCTCATTCCTCGCTCAGCAATGCACTGAGGGAGCGTCCAAGGCATTATTAAAGGTTTAAGCTGTGTTTTTTCTTCTCGGCCAATCATCAACCCGTAAAGTTAGATCTTAACTAGGATGGCTAGCAACAATATTACAGGGCATTGCCCGGCTCCAATGAAGGCTACTTCAAATGGAGCCTTCCAAAATGAAAGCCCTCTTGATTTTGCGCTTCCTCTGATCATTCTACAAATCTGCTTGGTGGTTGTGTTTACAAGGCTTTTAGCTTACTTTCTTAAACCACTCAAACAACCCCGGGTCATTGCTGAAATCATTGTGAGTTTCCTTTAATCTCTTATGTAAGTTTTTTTCCTTCTTTTCGATGATAATTTGATCATATATTAAGATACTAAAATGAAATTATTCTGTAGGGTGGGATACTGCTTGGACCTACTGCTTTGGGACGAAGTAAGGCGTATCTTGACACCATCTTCCCAAAGAGGAGCATGACTGTTTTAGAAACGCTCGCAAACATCGGTCTTCTGTTTTTCTTGTTTCTAGTTGGGCTTGAGCTTGACTTTGCAGCTATCAGAAGAACCGGAAAGAAATCGCTATTGATAGCTCTAGCTGGGATCTCACTTCCTTTTATAATGGGTGTAGGAACTTCTTTTGTTCTCAGTTCCACCATAAGCAAAGGAGTCAGTCAACTTCCATTTATAGTCTTCATGGGTGTTGCCTTATCAATCACTGCTTTCCCCGTGCTTGCTCGTATCCTAGCTGAGCTAAAGCTTCTAACAACCGACATTGGACGTATGGCAATGTCTGCGGCGGGAGTAAACGATGTTGCAGCTTGGATACTTCTTGCACTTGCTATTGCTCTCTCAGGAGATGGGACTTCTCCTCTTGTATCTCTTTGGGTTCTTCTCTGTGGATCTGGATTTGTGATTTTTGCAGTTGTGGCAATCAAACCTCTGCTTAGTTATATGGCTAAACGTTGTCCTGAGGGAGAGCCTGTGAAGGAACTCTATGTCTGTATTACTCTAACTGTGGTTTTAGCAGCAAGTTTTGTGACAGATACTATTGGGATACACGCGTTGTTTGGGGCGTTTGTGGTAGGTATAGTAACTCCTAAAGAAGGACCGTTTTGCAGGGTTTTGACTGAGAAGATAGAGGATCTTGTCTCGGGACTTCTTCTACCATTGTATTTTGCAGCTAGTGGTCTCAAAACCGATGTAACAACAATAAGAGGAGGGCAATCCTGGGGACTTCTAGTTCTTGTCATTATCACCACTTGTTTTGGAAAGATTGTAGGAACCGTTAGTGCCGCACTGCTTTGCAAGGTTCCTTTCAGAGAAGCCGCAACACTTGGTGTCCTTATGAACACCAAAGGTTTAGTAGAGCTCATTGTTCTTAACATTGGCAAGGATCGAAAGGTAATAGATTACATGAAAGACATAACATGACTTTTAAAAATGATCAAAATTAACGATTTTTTGTGAACAGGTGCTGAATGACCAAGCTTTTGCGATCTTAGTACTAATGGCATTATTCACAACCTTCATCACAACTCCGCTTGTGATAGCGATTTATAAGCCTGCAAGAAAAGGAGCACCATACAAGCACAGAACAATCCAAAGAAAAGATCACGATTCCGAGCTACGCGTACTTGCCTGCTTCCACAGCACACGCAACATCCCAACATTGATCAATTTGATCGAATCCTCAAGAGGAACAGGAAAGAAGGGACGTCTTTGCGTTTACGCGATGCATATGATGGAGCTCTCAGAGCGGTCATCAGCTATTGCTATGGTTCACAAAGCTCGCAACAACGGAATTCCAATTTGGAACAAGATAGAA
The DNA here is from genome assembly GCA_900406275.1 of Anastatica hierochuntica. Classification (NCBI taxonomy): domain Eukaryota; kingdom Viridiplantae; phylum Streptophyta; class Magnoliopsida; order Brassicales; family Brassicaceae; genus Anastatica; species Anastatica hierochuntica. The sequence continues at coordinate 27,788 of OVAN01000597.1, forward strand.
AGGTCAACTGATCAAATGGTGATTGCCTTCGAGGCTTACCAGCATCTCCGAGCTGTAGCGGTTAGACCCATGACAGCAATCTCTGACCTTAGCAGCATTCACGTAGACATAATCACAAGTGCGCACCAAAAACGAGTTGCGATGATCTTGCTCCCTTTTCACATGCATCAAAGAGTGGATGGATCGATGGAGTCTATCGGACATGCATTCCGCGAAGTGAACCAACGTGTCTTACAACAAGCTCCATGCTCTGTGGGGATCCTTGTGGACAGAGGACTCGGAGGAACCTCACAAGTTGTAGCCAGTGAAGTTGCTTACAAAGTGGTTGTTCCATTTTTCGGAGGTTCTGACGATAGAGAAGCTCTCGCATACGGGATGAAAATGGTGGAGCATCCAGGAATCACATTGACCGTTTTAAAGTTTGTCGCAGCGAGAGGGACATTGAAGATGTTTGAGAAAGGCGAAGAAGACGAAAAGGAGAAGAAAGAGAAAGAGATCGACGGAGAGTTTGTGAAGGAGTTGATGAATGATCCAAGAGGAAACGAGTCGTTAGCTTATGAGGAGAGAGTCGTTGAGAGCAAAGACGATATCAACGCGACGCTTAAAGCAATGAGCAAATGTAACCTCTTTGTTGTCGGGAGAAACGCGGCGGTTGTTTCGTTGGTTAACATTAACAGTACGGATTGTCCGGAGTTAGGACCAGTTGGAAGATTGTTGTCTTCCTCAGAGTTTTCAACCACTGCGTCAGTGCTCATCGTTCAAGGATATGATCCGGCGGCAGATACACGACCGCTCATAGAGGAAGATGTTAACTTTGAACCATCTTCCAGAGACATTTCAGACTTAACCGTCTGATCGGATTTAAACAGTTGATTATTATTACAAAGCCCCTCAAAAAAAAAACAAATTAAAATAAAAGCTTCTCACTGTTTTTATTTTTATTTTTATCTTACGAAATATTTTGGTTTTGTTTTGGTTGGGACTTGGAATGTCTCCTTTTTGTTCTTTTGTATTTCCCCTAAAATAATGGTTGCCATTATTGGATTTACAGGCATGAAAATCTACGAGTATCTTTTTTATAATCAATCTATGAGTAATTTCTTAACTCAACATCTACAAAAGGTAGAACACCGAATCCAAAGACCCGAAACGGAACCAACATGAAAAAGGGTTCGGTTCGATTTCGGTTTCAAGGAAAAACCTGAATGATTCTTTAGTAATGGGTAAATCGAGTAACGATTCGGTTCAGGACGAAACCAAAACCCGATCAGATACCTGACATGTTATTATACGTAATATTACATATATATATATATATATATATATGTATATATATTATAGATAAGGTCCAGTGTGAAACACAAGAAATTAAATATAAAAATATCATTAAAAACTTAGGTTGTAAAGTTGAAATTCACATAAGTATAACCTATAAATTCAAAATCTAGATTAAAACCATTATTAATTACTGAAAAATTATGAATTACAACCAATATCATCCAAGTTAATCAAAGATTTTTAATATTACGTGAAACAACATTTTTAATTAAGTATTATAATTTTAGCATGTTTAATCACTAATATTGAATGTTGTAATAGAAATAAAATGTTTAATATTCAACTTTCCATGTTCAATGGAAATAAAAAAAATTAACTTATTTATGTAAAATAGAAAATTTTCTTACAAGAAATAGAAATTTGAAATATTTGACAGATGTCAATAATATGATCGATTAGTGACACGTCGTCAAATTATAACTCATGTGAGTTATAATTTGACGACATGTCAAGTCACGTCGAACGCGTTCCGATTTATATAGTAAGGTTACATAGTTTTATATTTTATATGGTAAAAACATTATTTCTCAGAAACGTAAAGATAATAAAGCTTTCGACCCACACTAACCCTAGTTCCCTTTTGGTGTCCGTTGTAATTTATTTTTCATTCGTAAAAAATATATATAATTTGGCAAATCTGGAATTCATGCGTAGTTCACAAGATCTTCTTCTTTCGCAACGATCTGCTTCGTCGAGAAACTAGTCGGAGGTAAGTTCTTCTTATTCTTTCCTTCTTCTTCGAGAAATAGTTTCATCGAGAGTCTTCACTCTTCAGGCTCATCTCTTTTTGAAAGCAATTAGCGATTACTTCCATTGTTGATACAATTCGAACTTTGAAATCTGTTTAATTTCTTACATAATTACATGAGTTTTGTTTTGTTCGAAAAGCAATTGGAGATTACTTCGTTCTTCTTTGTCTCTATTTGTTTCATCGAAAGTTTTTCTTCACTCTTTAGGTTCACCTCTATTTCAAACAAATGGTTATTCTTTGTCTCTATTTGTTCTTCTTTGTCTCTGTTTGTTTCATTTATTTGTGACTTTGTGCATCGTGTTCATTAAATTTTTTGTGTTAATTGAGTTTAGATCCTTATGTATTTTTATTTATACTTACTGCAGATGGATTCATCCTCACCTCAAAGAAAAATGAATTTTCAGAAAGATGATGATGACGTAGAGGAAGCTGAAGATGATTTTGGGACATCGAGTCCTGAAACTGGAAGCAAAAAGAAGAAAACTCTTAGAATCGCATATAGCTCAAAACCATCAAAGTCGAAGAAGAAGAGTGGTGGTACAAGGTCATGGATATGGGATCATTATAAAAAAAACAAAGGAGAACAAAAATAAAAGTCAATGCAACTACCATGGGAGGTTAATGTGTTGTGCATCATCTACTGGCACTTCATGTTTGAAGAAAAATTTATGTAGCTGCAAGGAATACAAAGTTTGACAAGATACTCTGAAACAGATTCAACATATGTTAAATCCAGAAGGTGAAGGAGGTAATCTTAAGCTCTCAAAAGTATCTGAAAGTGTATTTAGGGAAGCCACTGATGAGATGTTAGTTTTAGTTGAACTGCCATTAGTCTTTGTTAAATGTCTAGCTTGGAAACACTTTTGCAGCAAAGTTCATCTTTGTAAACCACATTCGAGGAGAACATCCACCATAGACATCGTAGAAATGTATGTGAATAAGAAATCAGCTATGATAGGTGAAGGTTATTAGCTCTTCTAATCAAATGGTTTCATTAACAACATATATTTGGGTTGTTCCTACGACTGCATGTAGCTACATGGTTATTATTGCTCACTTCATTGATGTTGATTGGAAATCAAGGAAACTGATAATTGGATTCAAGCACATTTCAGATCACACATGAGGTACCATATGCTTTGTTCTTCTTGATTGTATGGCTGAGTGGGGAATCAAGAAGGTCTTTACAGTTACAATTGATAATGCCACAACAAATAGTAGTGCACTTAGGATGTTTAAGGAGTCATTTATGTCTGTTGGTGATGATGCATTAGTTTTAGGTGGTGAATACAGGTATACGTGTTGTTGTGCGCACATAATTAACTTGGTTGTGAAAGATGGCTTAGCGGAAGTTGATACAAGTGTATCTACTATTAGAAATGTTGTTCATTATGTTAGAGCTTCTTTTAAAAAGGTTGATGCTTTTGATCAAAAAGTGGAATCATGAAAATGACAAGGGGAAGCTTGCCTTTAGATTGCAAAACACGATGGAAATCCACTTATCTGATGCTATCAAGAGCTGTCAAGTTCTAGGCAGCTTTTAAAAGAATGGAGACTGAAAATTTGCAACGACCATTTCGAAAAAGAAAAGAACAAAATGGGACCACCAAGTAAAGAGGATTGGGATAAAGTGGAGAGGCTGATAAAGTTTCTGGTAATCTTCTATAACTCAACTCTCGTTGTTTCTGCTTCTACTTCAGTGAGTTCTTATAAATGCTACAATGATATTGTAACAATGAGAAGAATCTCATTTCACTGAGCAATGGTCTTTATGAAGAATTGAGAAAAAGTTACTGCAATGAGAAGAAATTTTGATAAATATTGGAATGGGCTGAAGGATATCAACAAGATGTTAATAATTGTAAGTGTCTTTGACCCAAGAAACAAGTTAAAATTTCCAGGTATGTGTTTTGGTATGATGTATGGAAAAGACATCATTGAATCAAAGGAGCTATGCAAAGCTATTAATGATGTTTTGAGGCAGTTTTTTGAAGAGTATAATAGATTTGGATTAGCTTCATCACATGATCAATCGGCTGAAACATCATCTCAGACTCATAGTGGAGAAGAATCACAAGGTGGCTTGTTTGACAGGATGGATTAGATGATCATCAAGCATATGAGAGAACGGATTGTGTATACAAAGAGATGGTGAATGAGATTGGATTCAAGGATGCAAGCACTGAATTAGAGTTGTATAAACCAAATCCGATTGGAATACCTTTTGATGTATTGGGATGGTGGAGGATCAACAGTTCTAAGTTTCTAGTGTTAGCTACTATAGCTAAAGATGTACTTGCAATGCATGTGTCTTCAGTTGCATCTGAGTCTGCATTTAGTACATGTAATTGTATCTTGGATCCCTTTAGAAGAATATACAAAGAACAATGGCGTAAATGTGAGATTCATACTTTTTTTTAAAAAGTTATCTTATATATTTAGTTATTTTGATATAGTGTATTTTAATAAATTCTTTTTTTTAGAAATCGTATTATTTACTATACCTAAAATTTGATTGAGTTTATCTTTATTTATTTTAAAAACACATTTCTTAGTAATATACAATAACAAGCCAAAAATATACTTAAAACAAAAATAACTAAAGATAGTACACCTAACAGATTGAGATAATATTTAGAGTTCAAAAATTAGTTTAAAACTTTTCATATGACCAAATTTCAGTATTAATATTATACTTTGATTCAATATTATGATACTTTTCATTAAAAAAATATTCTAAACTTCGTAATCAAATTTAAGCTAGTCTTATGCTACCATAAATCTAAACACGTCGCCGAGTTTGGACATCTTGTAGACATATGTTGATCAAATCAAAAATTGAAGGAAACATGCTATACCATTTCTATACTCCAAAAGCTCAAGAGTCAAATGTGTCATTTGCATCAGAAGACTATGAGAGGACCTATTTTAAAGATTAGATTATAACCCCAATATATACATGCTTCACTCTTCTATTTTTTGAGGCTCATGTGATACTTTGAATAAGATACACTAAGATCCAATCTGGTTAATATGGAAAAATAAAATCAAGTCATTTTGTTCCTTCTAATTAAGAAGCATGGAACAAGTATTTAGATTAGATCAAAAGCTGGAGATTGAAGGATCTACTTGTTCTGTTTTTTTTTGTATAGTATAAATAAAGAATGCTCACGTAATTAGAACACAACGACCTCTACTGTTACTATTTCATATGTATTATTACGAAACTTCATACTTCATAGGTTTCTATTTCATAACTGATTGATAGAGAATAGATTTGTTCATGTCTTTTATATTATTGTGAGTAACATCATATTTTGATATGGGATAATTTTAATATGTCATCTCGAATTAGTTTAGCCAGTATTAATTTTGGTTTGGTGGGATGACGTGTTTTTGAGCTCGTACAATATTAAGTTTATTGATGATTTGCAACTCATAATTGATTAGCATTAAAGGAATTTGTCAATATATCTTGTATACTCTTCAGTTATATCGTATTTTGGATGTAACATATTCTTAACAATTATATTATTAGACTAGAGGGTATGCCTTTGGACATACTTATACTATGAGAAACCCATAATAAGAGAAAAGCTGCAACAAGTGTTTCAGACGAATATTATGTACAGTAAGAGAGATTGTAATGGCGTGATAAAAACCTAGCGGTTTTATTAAATTAGCTACGCATGATTTATATACCCATTGTAAAATATGAGCTAGTGTTGACTAATTTTGTTTGTATATTATTTTTATCTTAATTTGTATCTAAAATTTAACAAAGACTGATTTTATGTTGATTTTTTATTAATGATTTGTGCTTACCTAACTAATTTTACAGATATATAATTTCGTATAATATTTTTTATTCTAATTTCGAAAATATTGGACCAAAGAAATTAAGCATAACATTTTGTATCTCCCAAACAAGTTTATAACCTTTTACAAAAAAAGGTTTAGAATCCACTTATCCCCAAAACTATTGGGTCAAAGTCTAGAATGCTCTCAATGTATAAAAAAAGCGTCTCAATACTCTTATGTAATTTCATATACTCCTTACTTCTAATGAGGAACTATAAATTTCATTTTTCCCCTCTACAAATAAATAAGATGAATAGATAAAATGGGGAATCTATTCATTAAAACAACCAATAAGAAAAAAGCTTGTGACAACCAATTAGAAAAGAGTAAATAATTTTTTTTCTTTTCTCTATCCTCCCTCTTTCTTCATCACGCGTGGGATGCTCGAGAATCACCACTGAAGCTTCAAAATCAAATTCAAACCTTTTACCATTGTCGCCAGAGCTCAAAATTGAGGTAATTTCATATTCTATAAGGAAATTATATGAATTTTGAAGGAATTTGCGGTATATAAGGATAGTTAAAGAGTAGAACATAAGTATTTGTAAACTGGGGATTTTCAAATTTGAAAAAATAAGAGAAGCAATTTTGTATTCTATCGAAGCAATAATGTGCGATGAAAGTAAGGTGAACTGGGTTTAGTTATAGGTCGAAAATGTAAGTCAAATTGTCATAATATTAGTGAAAAATGAATCAATATACAAATGTATAAGTTGGTAAAATTTGGTAAGAATTTACTAGTAAAACTGTGAAACTTGGTATAATGTTGATATGAGAGTATTAATGTTGATACGATAATGTTGATATGATAATGTTGATTCAGCGGACGATGGGGAAGGGTTATATAAACATATATTTTCATTATGGAGGACATTACATTAAGCATGAAGATTCGATTGAATGGCATTGAGAGGGTGACTTGTATGGTCTATCCTTTAAGACAACATCTCCGGCGAGATAACTTATTCAGGTTTAGTGGAAAGGATATGCAAGAAGTTTGGGGCAGATGAATATAACACGAAGTTGCGATTGAGTTTTACTTCATTGGAAGTGCTACATCATATCAAAACATATATATGTGACGATGATGATGTTTATGTTTATTTAACCTACACGGACTCATAGCAACGAAGAAGTGTTTTACACGTTGAGGTTTTAAATGAAATTATTATGACTGAGCATGTTTTAGCAGTAAATAGAAGAAGTTCACATGGTGGAAACTATGAGGAGCTAAATGCAGATTGTATGGTAAATGTTGAAGCTAGTCATGAGGTTGTAAGTATTTATGTTGTGGTAAGAAAGCAAAAATGGAACATCGTGACTCCAGTGGCTCAGAAGATGAACAAGATACTACTTTGGATAGTAATTCGTTGGAGAATGCAATTATTGCAGTTGGTGAGGATTAACCACATGACGACCAGAATACTAATTTGGATAACGATGTGGATAACATTGTTTATCATGGGCTGGAAGATTCTGGTATGCATGTTGCGCTAATTGAGCAACCACCGGGTGTAGAAGCATGGGAAGATGGTTTTAATCTTCAAGTTGACCAAGAATTTGAAAGTAAAAAAGTTGTGAAAGATGTAGATGAGAGAGGAATGCATGAGAACTGTTTTGGAATCACTTTGCTCAACTCTAATACGAATCGATACGTGATGAAATGTTGTGAGGCTAAAAGAGGTTGTAAATGGGCTATGTGGGTTACAAGGGTCAAGAATTTTATTGCTTTCTCGGTTAGAAAATACAATAAAATTCATACATGCTCTAGGACAAGTTCAAGTGCAAGTGGCAGAAAGAGAGGAACGCCACGCCTAGTTGAATCTATTCTGAAGGAAGATTATTCAGGTTAATTTGAGACCCCAACTCCCAAAATTCTCATTGATCTTGTCCAAGGAAGAGTTGGTGTGGAAGTGTTGTACTCTACGACACTTAGAGGGAAAAAACAAGCGATGAATTATGTGCGTGGTACTCCAGAAGAAGAATACAAGAACTTGTCATCTTACTTGTATATGCAAGAGAAGGTGAATCTTGGGACGAAGACGAGTTTGTTGTTGGATGAAAAAAAGGATTCAAATACCTTTTTGTTGCTTTGGGACCGTCCATTGAAGGGTTCAAAGAGATGATGAAAGTAATCATCGTTGATACAACGTTTCTTAAGACTGTGTACGGTGGTGTTCTAATTGTTGTCATTGCTCAAGATCCGAATCATCACCATTATCCCATTGCTTTTTCTATTGTAGATGGTGAAAAAGATGCTTCTTGGAGGTGGTTTTTCAATACGTTGAAAACCGTTCTACGGGATAGTAGTGAATTGGTGTTTATCTCTGACAGAAATGCAAGTCTCATCAAGTTAGTGGCTGAGGTGTATCCGAACTCTCAACATGGGTATTGTCTTTATCATATATCCAAGAATGGAGAACAAAAGTGTCACACGAGTTCAAAGAGGAAGCTGGAAAAAATTCAGGGAAATCAGTAGCATTTATATGGAGGTGGAGTTCTTGAGAGCATATGGTGAGTATAGAAGTAGGTTTCCTAACATGGATAAATACCTTGATGAGAGTGCAGATGTGCGCAAATGAGCAAGATGTTATTTTCCTTGTGAAAGGTACAACATAAATACAACCAATGAGGCAAGAGTCTATGAATGCGATATTTGTCAAGGAAAGGAAGTATCATATACTATGTTTGCTTGATGCAATTATTGCAAGTGTTATACCGGAGGGGCGTGAAATGGTGTCTTATGTGGAAAATGAACTTCATGGTAGATGTGCGCTAGCGTCAAAACTATTGGTTATCGAGCTAAAATATTTTGAGATTGAATATAGTGTCGTTGGACGCAAAAAAAAATGACTTATGTGGTGGACACTAGACATAAAACATGCACTTGCAAGTGTTTTGGTATAGACAAGTACTCGTGTGTCCATGCATGCCTCTGTCTTCAAGTACATGAAGCTGGAGATTAGACCGACATATATGGAAAACTTGTCTGATTTGTGCTCACCTTATTACTTGGTGCATACATGGGATTTGGCGTATACGAAGACACTTTATTCAGTTTCGGATAATAGCAAGTGGAATGTTCTGGAAGATATTCGAAAGTTGTTCGCCTTCCCGCCAAAACACCTAAAAAGAAAGGAAAGAGTTCAAGAAACCAGGATTTCTTTGGTTGAAGAACCTCGTAGGAAAAAAAAGTTCGTGGCTAGTAGGAATTTGACAAGTTGGTTCGAGTGTAGTGGCCCAGATCAAATCAGAGACTAGTTGGTGCCGAACATGAATTTGGCAAAACTCTGTATTTCTGAAAAACTTGTGTTTTGGTTTGACTTTGTAAAACTTTTTCTAGTAGTGGTGTGACTACGACTAATCCCACGTTGTGCAAGTATGACGTGAAAAACACCTAGTACTTTTATAGTGAGCAAAAAAAACTAAGCATGATAAAAAAAAAATCTCTCATTTTGGGAAAAAAGTAAAATCATTTAGAATAGAAAATCTTCATTGTATTTTTGATTCTAGAGAAAACACCTTATACTTTTAGGGTGATATTTGATAATATTGATCTTTGTCAACGTGAAAGTTACAAAATAATTTTTTGATATATATATATATATATATATATATATATTCACTAATACATTGGATATGCATCTTAGTTTAGTTAAATGGTGGGTAAAACCAATAAAATTTATGTTTAATTACGGTAAAGCTGATTTGAGGGTAAATCTCAAAAAGTGCAACTTGAGAATTTTAGCAAAACTTCAAACTTGGGTGCAATATACTTGATTTTTGATGACCGGCATGTGCAATCTGTGAAATACGTGGAGATTAAACCCACATGTTATATATATAAAACGGGCCCCAAAATTAAATTTTCCTCCAAAATCAAACCCAAACCCAAACCCCTCCAAAGTTTTGATTTTCCCTCCGAAAATCATTTCTCTTCCACAAAGACTTTGCGGCTATTAATATCATCTTCTTCTCTCAATCTTCTCTCAATCTATTTTCTCTCTATCTCTCTCTCCCTCTCACTCTCTCTATTTCAAACTATCGATCCTCCTTGAATATGACGTCAGAAATATAGGAGAAGGATCCTTACTATGCGGATATGAAGCATGCAAAAAAGGATTACGATACGCTACTTTTAATGTCGAACGATTCTATGGCATACCATCAAACTGTGTTTGTGATGGAAATATTAAAACAGAGATCAACGAGCAAGGAAGACGGTTCTACGTATGCACTCGCTTCTAGAACGACGACTTCCACGTTCGAGTCAGTGATGTTCTAGCTCATGCCATTGAGATCGACCTATTAAAGATCGACGCTCGCAAGAAAGATGAGAGGCTTTGGCAGCTGGAGGATCAGGAAAAGTTTCACTAAGTATCAATTTTTTCTTCAGATAATGTTAGACAAATACCTTTTCTCTCTCATTATTTTCCTCCACCTCCATCTCATCCTCTTGTTTCTCATCATTCTCTTAGGAATCTTTGTCATTATCCTTCTCCATCTCAATCTCCATCTCATCGTCCTACAAACCAAGAAAAATCAAATAACCAAGAAAAGTTTAATTAAGTTTAGCTTACTTATACCGAGAATGTTAGACAAATACCTTTTCTCTCTCAGCACTCTCCACCACTCCTTCATCCTCCACCTCATCCTCGTGGACTTCATCTTCACCACCCTTTTGATTCTCTTTCATTTCTTTCACAGAAAATTTCAGAGAATTTAATCTTATGTTTATGACATCTAATTTCTGTATCATCCTCTCTTCCATTGCATTCATACCATCATTAAGAAATACCCTCATCCGGGTCTCAACCTCTTTCATCAATCTCGCTACTACAAGATCCTGATGAATCCCAGCAGGCGGAGACTCAATTAACCACATACAAGCGGCCTCCCTTTGGCCACCCCTTAGGACCCTCTCATTTTGACCCCCCCCCCCCCCCCCCTATTCCTCCTCCTCTTTCCCCCCCCCGGCCCTCCCCCCACTCTTTTTNCAGCAACTGGATCATCCACATCATCCCATCCAACTTCAACATCCATTATACGTCGCAAGAGATTACGTTCGGGTAGAGATGGAGCCAATATGCTTTGGATCTCCTGTAAATATAAAATACACTAATTATACATAAATAATAAATGTTATAACTATTCTTAATTATATTAAGATGACTACTAACATTTGTTTTAACAAGCTTAGCATTCATGTCCGAAAGGCCGAAAGATCTTTTGTTACTTGTTTTGTATTTACTCTTGCACATTTGTGGACATTCAAGCTCAACATGTGTAACCTCTTGTAGGAAGCACTTTTTCATATATGGAATTGCTTGAAACGCAAGAAGCTAACAAAACACATAAATCTGGTCAATAACACATAAGTCATACCAAGTTGGTCAGTCAGACAATAAAATTTCCACAAAGTTTTCTAGTTGGTCAATATAACAGAATAAGTTACACCATAGAAGAAGTTTCACAAAGTTCTCAGGTCGGTCAATTAAACAGATTAAATTTCATCAAGTTTTCGGTTTGGTTGCACATAATTTTAAACAATTCACTCAGGAGATGTTATACCTCTAGAGGAACGAGGAAGCAAGGGAAGATCCATCCAGCTCGCACTACTCCGTCAAAATGCTCCGCCAACTGAAGTATGGAAGCGTTTTACAGAACTCAACATCATCGACTTCTCTAAGAAAGAAAGGTTCGACAGGTGCAACATTTTTGCCCGATTTCTTCTTTCATACAAGGATGCTAAATAGGAAATACAAAATTCCCATCTTCAATCTATCGGCTGACGAACCCTTCCCCTTTATTGACATGAACTTATTCTCCACCTCTTCATACGTAATCTTCTTCTTCCCACCAAAATACTTGCCAACAAACGATAAACCACCTAACAGTTCATAATCACATGAATGTCCATGGCAAATTCTCTGAGAGAATAGTGGATTGGTACGCCATTCACAATAAATCAGCACTCCTTTTTCTTATCTAGACACGCCATGTGAACAATTAACAACCACATACCCATCCACATACCCATCCACTTGTGTTTGATTTTCTTTACATGGAAGAAATGTTTGAATTGGGGATGGTCGTAGAGCTATTGCTTCTCAGTTCCCTTAAGAACCAACTCTATCTTCTCCACAGCTTCGGCAATATAACACTTCCCGGATAATTTAATTGGCTTCTTATTCTCTAAGGGACTAAAATACATCTTCAGAGGTTTCATTGGTTCGATATCATCACCAATATCCTCTGCATTCGATTCCCCCTCTGCTTGCCCGTCCTCTGACTCAAATTTTTCAGATGCAACTTCCTCCGCCGCTATAATTGCTTCTTCTTCGGCGGTTGTGTCTGCCACTAGCGGATTTTCCGTCAGAATTTCACGATCAAGCTCTGGGTCGGCTACATCTTTCCTACCCTTTGAGGATTCACCCCTCTTAGAAGACCTCCTCGTCCCCTTCCTCCTCATCCGCGTCATTACAAACTCGTTTAAAATTCTACAAATACAAACGAAAAATTGAAAAACACAAGAGGGAGAAGAAAGATTCACGAGAACAAAAATTATGACAAGATTTACACCATGTTTTACCTACTGAAGATCACGAGACAAAGAATATTATCGTAAATAGTTTGAATTTTGAACAAAACACTTATCGCTCTTAGGGATTTGAATTTAAAATCAGTTTTGATCTGATTTAAACGGGTTACGGTTTGAATCAGTCGAATCTCTTTGGTTGGATCAGTAAATAAGCTAAACTGTCTTCGCTTTTTGGTCATTTACTTATTTTCCGAATTAAATTTAATTAATAAAAAATGTAGTTTTTAATGAAGAATATATTGACTCAACTTTTTTTGAAAGAGGAGTATTCTAGCATTAGATTCAAAACTGGACATCGCATTTCGAGAGGGATCAAATTCAAATTTTGATGGATGTTTTACGCTTTGGAACTTCCTACCATCTTACCATTATTGTTGGGCGAAAAAGTATTTTTAGTAACATTTATCTTACAGAAAGTTTGCACTCATTACCTCCATGTACAAACACACATGTTGACTCGAAATGTGCTATACTTTAATAAATTTGCTAGCGATGAAGCCGTAGTAGTTTTTTTGACTTACTAGTAGTGAAATTTAGTACTAAAATTGTTTATAAGTGTTCTAAAAAGACAATCTTTGAAGTTAATATCCATAATGAAAAAGATAAAATAGTCATAGGATTTGATGTTTTAGGTGTACACATTTAAAACCATTCAATTTTTGTAAAAGTTGAATTGGATATAGATATTTTGGAATATGTAGATATCATTCATATTTCGGCAAAGATTTCATGTTTAAGTTACTTAACTTTGTAGCCAAAACTACTAAAAATGCTACTCGATTTTAATAAATTCAAAATGAACAACACATCTATATTAGTAAAATAGAAGTACCTTTAAAAAATAGCAATTAGTTCATGTGTAATTTAAAAAATTTGCCATTGCATTTAAATCATGATATTAAATTTATTAGAATATTATATTATTGTTATCCCAAAATATACACATCGTTAAATTTTAAGATATAGTATTTAATTAAAAAATCATAATCTTTCACCTAAAACTTAAAATATATTCTATTTTTAAATTAGAGATAAAACAATAAATTTGTTCAAATAATTATATTATAATATTAATATTTTCAAAATTACATTTATACAAAATGCAAAGAAAAAAATCATCTATATTATTAAAAGAGAAGAACCTTTAAAAATAACCTTTAGTTTATGTGCGATTTACATAATTTTTCATTGCATTTAGATCAGAATATTTAATTTATTAAAATATTCTACTATTTTTATCTCAAAAAATACACATTGTTATATTTTGTGAAGAAGATAAAGTATTTAATTAAAAAAATCTCATTTTTTACCAAAAATTTAAAATATATTTTATTTTTAATTTTGAAGTAAAACAATAAAATTTTTAAATAATTATATTATAATATTAATATTTTCAATATAAAATTTGTACAAAATTACCAAAAAATCATAAAATGATGAAATTTAAAATACCTAAAAATTTATTAAAATAATTTACATAAACAATAAAAAAAAAATTTAGTCATATTATGTTTTTTTGAAAATTAGAACTTATAATTTATTCTAAATAAAAATTGAAATTGTCCATCTATGCATATGATGGGACGCTCATGCAGAGAACAAAGTATCGAAGGGACCATCTATGCATATGATGCCTCGAGTGGAGGGTTTAGTCTGTCAAGTTGATGAATCCTGGAAGGGTGATGACACCTTCTCGGGCATAGGCTGGTTCGCTCGCAAAGTTGGGTCGGAAGGGGAATCGATGGGAGCTAGGGGCCAACGCCGAAGCCTATCTCCCCTTCATACAGACCTTGAGGCACTAGCATGGGCGATGGAATGTCTACTCCTAAGACGGGAAACCCGAGTAACTTTTCAGACTGATTCCTTAGAGCTCGTGAAGATGATAGGAGATCATGATACCTGGCTTGCGTTTTCCACACAATTAAGGGAGATCCAATATCTAAGATCGTTTTTTGTAAGTTTCTCCCTCCTGTATTTACATCGTTCCTTGAATTGTAAGGCTGACAACCTGGCACGAAGTGCAAGGATGCAGTCATCTATTTTTTCCTATGTAAACTCGTCTGTACCGGCTTGGGTTATCGGGCCTTTCTAATTCCTATTTTCTTTGTTGACAAAAAAAATTGAAATTGTCCAAAGAAAAAAACTAAAAAATATATACCAACGGATTTTGTTTCCAGTACGGGTAGTATCCGAACTGAACCCGAACCAATATGGAAACTCAAAAAGTCCAAAAATTCCACACCTAAACCCGGATATGAAATTCAAAATAATTTAAAAATCTAAAAGTTCTGAACCTGAATCCAAACATGTAACTCGAAATAACTAAAAATCTCAATCCTGAAATTCGAAAAACCAGAGAAAGCCCGAAAAATTCGGAAAAGCCCGAAAAAATTCCGAAAATCAGAAAAAATCCGATTAAACTTGCGAACTAAGTGCGAAATAATTTCGAGTATACTCCGATTTTCCTTAAATTACTACAACATATCCACTATAAGCTAATCAAAATCATAAAATGAATATTAAAAAAATTTATAAAATACATGTGCGACCCAGTATGGATTAAACTTGATCGGACGTTGTTTATTATTCGTGTTATTGACCACACATCATAAGTTAAAAACTTTTAAAATTTTGTTTATCTCTAGATTTTTCTCCGCTACCAAATATGAAAAAATATAATTTTGTTAGTCCACCTATTTTCCATTCGCAAAACCCCCTTCCTGATTTTCTTTTGTACCCCTAATTTCCTTTCTCCGTCTTTCAAAGACACAAATTGATCCAATAATTTCCTAGTATGTGTTGTTGTTATCGGATTTCAAGTGTGCATATTAAACGGTTGATAGGAAGACACATGGTTAATAAAGAAGGATATTTTAGTTGTTAGAGTTTGTTAGACAAGAAAGTTATAACTCATCGTAGGAGATATTTTCTCATTCATTCATTCACAGTTTAAATTGTACTTTCTCATTTTCTCTTCTTCTTCTCTAAGATTTTCTCGAGAAAACATTTCTCTCATTCTTTTTTGGAAATTTTTTCTACCTTTATACTTCCAACATGTGAGAAATTGATCCACATCTGTACTGAACATTAATCAATTGTCTTCGAGTCTAATCGAAATCTTGTCTTTCTTCATCAAAGGTATCAGAACTTGCTCTTTCTTCGAATTTGATCTCAAGCTATATTTAAAGTAGCGGTGGTTTGGGAAGCCGAAGGATTCTTGGGCTCGAGAATCGATCTCGTTTTGGAAAGAACAAAGAATGGAGAAGATGATTAGCGAACAGAACAATAAAATTGTTGATCATAATTCAAAGATAGATAAAAACATTGTCGATATGTTTGGGGCTATAAGATTGTTTTCAGGGAATAACGTAGCTTCTACTAGTCAAGATTGAAATGGTTAGCCGGTAGTATCAGCAACGCCGGTGGTCAAGTTTCTAAATATACATTCTGATACAAAGAGAGGAATCCGATTTGGTAACCAATCTAACTGTGTTGGAGTTACTATACTAGCTAAGCTTGACTTCCCTCGATTTGATGGTAGTAAGATGAAAGAATTGTTATTGAAGGCTGAGCAATGTTTTTGTCATAGACTTAACTCCAGATGAGCTGAAAGTAGGAATAGCTTCTATTCATTTCGATGAATTAGCAGCGACTTGGCATCACGCACTAGTTCAATAAGATCTAAGAGTAGCAGTCTTAAAGGATTGGTATACTTACAAAATCTTGCTAAGGTTTGAGGAGATTCTTGATGATCTATATTATTGAGGAAGCAAGTAGAAGAAGGAGAGGTCGTAGTCATAATGACAAGGCAGAGACTTCTCAATGAATGTGTTTTGGTGTCACACATAAAAGACTAAAAATGATTAAGGGAAAGACATCAAGAAGAATCAAAGAAGCTCCTAGAAGCCTAATAAGAAGAAGTGAAGGCATGAATGATTAGAAGAAGCACTAAGCTCAATGGTCTACAATGTGATTAGAAGTGAAGATAGAGTTGGACTACAAAATGAGGAAGTGAATTGTGGCTTATCATATCTAATCTAAGAAGGCTTAGATTAGATCATTAGAGAATAAACTGAGAAGGGTACGCTCTAATCAAGACCTCAAGTGTATGCAACAACTCATCTACATCCTCAAGTGTCCAGGGCATCAAGAAGAAAATAAGAAGTATTTACACATGGTTAAAAGGAGGTAACAAAGTAAAAGTAAAAGGAGCGTATCCTTTCCTTGTTGGACGTTGAAGAAGACCAAAGTAGGGATCAAAGTGGTCCACACCAGCTGGACCACTCTCTCCCTCTCTCCTTCTCAACCTGCAAATGAAGCCTCCCCATGTGCATATAACTATTGGCTATTCAAAGAAAAAGAGGAAGATTATTGGCTTATTTTTAAATGATGTATTCAACCTTCTTTTATTCTAGATTAATTCTTACATGTGTTCTTATCCCTTTCTCATTTTGTAGTTTATAAATAGACAAACATTGTGATTTCAGATTATCGATTCAATAACACATTTCCAGATTTTACAAAAAAAACACAAAACATTGTCTTTTATCATCTTGTAATGGATCCAAGTGTTCACAATGTAGATCATTATGGACATTTTTTTATGAATGGCTTAGAGAGCTAAAATGCTCTGTTTTTATGTTCTTAATCAAAATATGTTCTTTAAAATTTCTTCTCTTTTCTTTCTAAAACAAGTTCAAATCATGCTTGTTCTTCATCAAAATTCCAACAATCCGATGGCAGAATTGAAAAAGTTACAGGAGACTGATGGTATCATGGATTACCATGGGAATTTTGAATTAATTAGAACTCGGGTGAATCTCTCTGAAGTACTTGGTGAGTTCTTATCTAGTTGGTCTTAGAATGGAAACACATATGCACATCCGTATGTTTTAACCACAAACGGTGAGACAATGTTTGTTGTTAGGGAAGCTATATAAGAAATCACATCCTCTAGAAACTAACAAAAAAAACTGGACTGTAACGATGAACTACAATAACATCAATAACAATAAGAGTATGGTTGTGTATAAAGAAGAATGAGGTACTAAACCACCTATGTTGAAAAAGGCATAGATCTAGCAATAGCACCCATGAAATTTTTGTCAATTGAAGAAATGATTGATAGGAGGTCTAAGGGTCTTTGTTATTTCTGTGACAAAAAGTACACTCCAGGACATTACTTGAAACATAAGAAGACACAATTGTTCATGATAGAAGGTGATGAGGTTATGGACAATGGGGAAATAGAAGGAGCAACATCTGAAAAAGAAGAAGAGGGTGATATAGCTCAGATAGTAGTCAGTCCAATAACAGGGATAATAAACTATAATACTATGAAAGTGAAGGGGCTTCATGATAAGACTGTATTATTTATCCTCATTGACTCGGGGTCAACACAATTTTATGGACACAAAAGTGGCTGAAAAGTTGGGATGTAAACTGAAAACATCAAACTTGTTAAGGGTGTTCGTAGCTAATGGCAGCAAACTCAGAGTCAATGCAATGATAAGTAAGTTCAAATGGAGTTTTGGAGGAACTGATTTTCAAACAGATTTTATGGTGATTCCTTTGGAAAACTGTGATATTGTGTTGGGGTACAGTGATTGGAAACTTTGGACTAATTACTTGGGATTTTAAAATATTGGAAATGTAGTTCAAGATGAGTCCTAAGAGGATGATGTTAAAGGGTATTAGGTTCTGTCCGCTGTCCGAGAGGTGAAAACGATTAAGTAGAATAAAAATCTGGAAAGTAGATCACAAATATCCCTGATATTTATTACAAATAGGATTGAAGAATCAATGCCAATTTTATGTTCTATTGAGTTGGGAGATAAAGTTTCAGAATAAGAAGGGAAGTTAGAGGAGTTGTTGGGAAGGTATTCTGATATTTTTGTAGAACCAACCAATTTACATCCCTTTCGTAAGGACTTCAACCATAAAATTCCTTTGAAGGAAGGATCTGATCCACGTAATTAAAGACCTTACAAGTATTCTATAAATCAGAAGAATGAAATTGATAAACAAATACAAGGGTTGTTAGAAGCTGGTACTTTACAAACAAGTTCAAGCCCTTATGCTTCACCAGTTGTATTAGTGAAAAAGAAGGATGGAACTTGGAGATTTTGTGTTGATTTCAGGCAGTTGAATAACATGACAATCAAGGATCGTTTTCCAATTCCTGATAAAAGGCGTTATGGATGAGCTTGGTGGCTCTGTTATATACTCTAAGATTGATCTCATGCAGGATACCATCAAGTAAGAATGGATCCAGCTGACATACACAAAACAATTTTCAAAACTCACAGCGGTCATTATGAATACATTGTTATGCCTTTTGGATTAACCAATACTCTAGAAACATTTCATGGCTTGATGAACTCAGTGTTTGGGAAGTTTTTGAGGAAGTTTGTCTTAATATTTTTCGATGATATTTTGATATACAGTCAGAACATGGAATCTCATTTGGTTCATTTGGAAATAGTATTGGATACTATGAGGAACAACAAGTTGCTTGCTAAAAAAAGCAAGTTTGATTACACTACAACCAAAGTAGAGTATTTGGGACACTTTATTGAAGTTGAAGGGATATCTACTGATTCGAGTAAGATCAAAGCAGTCAAAGAATGACCTCAACCAACAAATCTTAAACAATTAAAAGATTTCTTCGTTTGGCAGGCTATTATCGAAGATTTATTAAAAATTTTGGTTTGATAGCAAAGCTTTTAACAGCTTTGAAAAAAAAACATGTCTTTTTATGGTCAAAGGAGGCTCAAGTAGCTTTTGAAGATCTGAAACAAGTTCTTTGCAAAGCTCCTGTGTTGGCTTTACCAAAGTTTGATAGACCTTTTGTGGTTGAAACAGGTGCATGTGGGAATGGCATTGGGGATGTCCTAATCCAAGATGGTTACCCCCTATAATATATTAGCAGACATTTGTAAGGGAAAAAACTACATTTATCCATGTACGAAAAGGAATTGTTAGCGGTAGTGTTCGCACTCCAAAAGTGAAAGCACTACCTGATAACAAATCATTTTGTGATGAAGACAGATCAGAGGAGTCTTAAATATCTATTGGAACAACGTATTAATACTGCTATGCAGCAGCAGTGGCTACCCAAGTAGCTTGAATTTGATTATGAGATACAATATAAGCAAGGTAAGGAAAACTTAGCAGCAGATGCTCTGTCTCACGTATCTGAAGTGTTAGTCATGGCAATCTCTGTGTTAGATTGTGACCTATAGAGAAAAATTCAAGATTCATACGACACAAACAACCAGATTAAACAGTGGATAGAGGAGTTAAAGGCAGATCCACAAGCTAAGAAACATTTTTCTTTGTTTCAAAACATATTGAGAAGAAAGAGTAAGATTGTAGTTCCAAAGGATGATAATATAAAGAAGCTTATATTGGATTGGTTGCATAGCTATGGTGGTAGAGGTCATTCGGGTTGAAATGCAACATATTAGAAAATCAAAGCTTTGTTCTTTTGGAAAGGGATGAGTAAGGATATTCAAGCTTATATTCGACAGTGGGATACATGTCAAAGATGTAAGTACGATTCTTTTGCTTATCCAGGTTTGCTTCGGCTTTAACCAGTTTCTTTTGCAAATTGGATTGATAATTCCACAGATTTCATTGAGGGGTTGCCAAGTTATTTTGGGAAGACAATAATTTTTATGGTTGTGGACAAGCTGAATAAATCAGCTCACTTCATGTCTCTGCAACATCCTTATACTACTGTTGTGGTGGCTCAACTTTTCCTGTACAATGTCTTCAAATTATATGGATTACCACAAAGTATTGTAAGTGACATGTACACCATTTTTTCAATAAGTTTTGGAAAGAATTGTTCAAGTTACAAGGGGTTGCATTGACTTCATCTACATCTTATCATCCACAAAGCGATGGGAAAACAGAGGTAGTGAATAGGTGTTTGGAGATAACCCTTCGATGTATGTGCTGTGAGCGACCTCATTTGTGGAGTAAGTGGTTGTCGTTGGCTGAATATTGTTACAACACTAACTTCCATTTTGCCATTCAAATGACACCATTTGAAGCAGTGTATGGACAGCCTCCTCTAATCCATCTTCCATATCTACCAGGGGAAGCTAAAGTGGAAGTGATAGCAAGAAGTTTGGAAGAAAGAGAGAGTATGATTCTTCGTCTAAAATTTCACCTTTTTAGGGCTCAACACATGATGACACAAATTGCTAATTAGCACATGTCAGAGAAGAGTTTTGATATAGGTGATTTTGTATACGTAAAGTTACAACCGCATAGACATAACTTTGTGGTGATCCGAGGCAACCAAAAGCTTGCTCCCAATTATTTTAGTCCCTATATAAATCATAGAAAAATTTGGAGAAGTTACCTATAAGTTGGATTTACCTACAGGTTCACAAATTCATCTGGTGTTCCATGTGTCTCAGCTTAAGGTGTTGGTGAGAATGTTACAACATCCACGAGCTTACCAAATGTATTGACAGATGTGTTACTCAAGGAACCTAAAGTTTTATTGGAAAAAAAAGATGGTGAAGCGTTAGGGTAAAGCAGCAACACAAGTCTTGGTTAAGTGGAAGAACCAGCCTGAAGATGAAGCAACTTGGGAATATTTGTATGACCTGTTCCAAGTTTCAAAAGTTTCCTCTGTTTCAACTTTGAGGTCAAGATTGTTTAAAGAAGGAAGATTTGTTATCGGATTTCAAGTGTGCATATCAAACAATTGATAGGAAGACACGTAGTTAATAAAGATTGGAGGAGATTTTAGTTGTTAGAGTTTGTTAGACGAGAAAGTTATAACTCGTCGTAAGAGATATTTTCTCACTCATTCATTCACAGTTTGAACTTTACTTTCTCATTTTCTCTTCTTCTTCTTTGAGATTTTCTCGAGAAAACATTTCTCTCATTCTTGTTTGGAAGTTGTTTCTACCTTTATTCTTTTAACAAGTGAGAAATTGATCCACGTTTGTACTGAACATTAATAAATTGTCTTTGAGTCTAATAGGAATCGTGTTTTTCTTCATCAGTTGTTTTTTTATCATATTCTAAAACGTGGCTGCAGACCGCCTATGCACTGAAAAAAGCATTCAACGAACTATAGTGTCATGATATCAACATATTCAGCCAAAATCTCTGAAAATCAGAAAACGTACATTTTTGTTTTAAAATGAAGAAAATGAACATTGTATCATAGATCAATGGTACTTAAATAAAAATTAAGAGAAAAACTCAAACAAAATTATGCTTAGAAGGAAAAAAAACTCATGGCGGCTATGATTTAGGATTGTAGGTTTCGTAAAGAAGATGACGCGTTAGTGACCATTATACTCTTCAGTAAACATTACATGAAAAAGTCCAAAAGTCCAAAAATCATTATGGCATTAATTACTTCATACTTTTTTATGCTCTTAACGAGCCTTGTATCTAAACATAAGGGGAAATACGTGCAACAAGATTCAAATAGATTTTGGAATTCAATGGTTTTCTTATTGTGTCTATGTTCCAAGACTAAGCTTCGTTCCTCTAAGAGTTTAAATGGAGTGAATTGCAAGATAAATAGTATCACTTTTCTGGGTTTTTCTCATTTTTGATATAGAAAAATCCAAATTGATTCAGAAGGTTTAGATGAGTGTTTAAATAAAAAAGGAATTGCACAAAAAGATTCTATACGATAAACAACTAGATACCAAATAAATTCAACCGGGAAAACAAAATTATATTATTAATATTTCCCTACTTTTCACAGAAATGGTTATTTTAACGTTTTATTTTGGTTTGACAAAGAATGTTGTTTTACAATTTCAATGCAAATTTGTATAAATTATTTCAATTTTAATTTTTCTGTTTTGGGGAATTAACTTGGGAATTTTTTTAAGTATTATTGAAAGGAAAGTTTTTTTTTTGTTAAAAATTGAGAAGGGCTTGTGGTCTGGTGGTAAGGAGACGGGACCTGGTGGCAAACACCATCAGGGTTCGATCCACCTGCTACGCAGAAACTAAGTTACATTGTTCCTTCTCACCCACACCTAGGGGTTAGGTCTAGTTCATTTTTGAAAGGAAAGTTTTTTAATAGTTTTCTTAATTCGTGTGAAAATTGTTTTTTTTTTTGTCAGAGTGAAAAGTGTTAAAATGAAATTTTTGTGTAATAGATACAAAAAAAAACAACCAAAATAAATAAAAATTAATGTAATTTATCAAGTAAACTAAAATTTACTAAAATTGGTGAACTTTTACAATAACTAAAATGTATCCATAACTTGGACTAGTTTTGACCTAAAAAATCGGATATAACCGAACATTGTAGTTCTTGATGGATAAAAGAAACGGAATCTCTATGTTTAAGTTACCTCTTGAGGAGGTTTGAATGTAAAAAGGGACCACAACCGCTAATTATATCAACCGACAAGAGTCAAAAGAAGACGTAATAAATAAACAAACACATTTTCTAACAACAATCCATAACGTTAACATTCACTCACTATCACACACTCTCTCAATGTCTTCATTACTTCTCTCTCTCTCTCTCTCACGCGCTCTCTTCTTCCTTTAAATATTTCTCACCAAACAAAACTGACAAAGAGAAAAAAAAAAAAGAAGATTTTACTCAAAAACATGAGCTACACTTTCTTCCTCCTACTTCTGCTCACTCTCCTCCACCCCACTTTCTCTTCATTAGCTCCTATGGACCGAGCCGCGCTCGAATCCATTAGAGACTCTTTAACGGACATGCCCGGCTCGGCTTTCTTCTCGACATGGGACTTCACAACCCTTGACCCTTGTTCTTCCTTCTCAGGTCTCACTTGCACTTCTCTCGGCCGTGTTTCCGCCTTATATCTCGGCCCTAATCTCTCCGGTTCACTCTCTCCCTCTCTATCCAATCTTACCCATTTAACCCAACTCATTCTCTACCCCGGTTTAGTCACCGGTCCTCTCCCTCCTCGTTTCGATTCCCTCCCTCTCCTTCGCGTCATTTCCTTAACCAGAAACCGTTTAACCGGTCCTATACCCGTTTCTTTCTCATCTCTCTCAAACCTCCACACTCTTGACCTTAGCTATAACCAATTCTCAGGATCTCTCCCTCCTTTTCTCACTACACTTCCTCGACTCAAAGTCCTTGTTTTATCTTCAAACCGTTTCTCACACAACCTTAAACCTATCTCTAGCCCCTTGTTCCATTTAGACTTAAAGATGAACCAAATCTCCGGCCAACTCCCACCTGCTTTTCCGGCCACTCTCCGATATTTATCTCTCTCCGGAAACTCAATGCAAGGCACAATCAATGCCTTAGAGCCCTTAACAGAGCTAACATTCATCGATCTCAGCATGAACCAATTCACCGGCACAATCCCTAACTCACTCTTCGCTCCAACAATCACATCAACGTTCCTACAACGAAATAACTTCACCTCCATCGCTAACAACACTTCCCTATCATCATTGCCTCAGGGCTCCATTGTTGATCTGAGCCATAACTCTATCTCCGGAGAGTTACCTCCTTCCCTCGTCGGAGCAGAGTCTCTGTTCTTGAACAATAACCGTTTCACGGGAGACATTTCAGAGGAATACGTCAAGAGCTTAATCAACGGCACAACGAAGACACTCTTCTTGCAACATAACTACTTCACAAGGTTCCCATGGAACTCTAGTCTTCAACTACCAGACTCTGTTTCGCTCTGTTTGTCTTATAACTGTATGGAGACAGATCAAACTGTCGGTTTATCCACGTGTCCGATCGAAGTTGCACCATTGCTCTCAAGACCTGCTTCACAGTGTTCTAGATTCTATAATCACAGCTCCACTGGTTAAAAAGATCAGTTTTTCTTTTTCATTTCTTGAAAGAAACTTACAAAAAATGACAACTTTTTTTGAGAAATGTTATATACCAAAAAAGATATTACATTCATAGAAATTGAACCGTTGTGTCTCATAGTGTTTTCTTAAAAAAATCAAAAGATCTGTAAAAGTGTGGTCCTCACGTGTAAATTAGATTGTAGTGTTTATGGAATTATATAATTTAATACAGATTGGTTCTGTTCTCTATTTTGTTTTTTATTTCATTTTATATTACTAATAATATGCAATTTTTTAGATAATAAAGAGGAAATAAAAGAACCATTGGTATTTTTGAAATATTTTGGGAAACCAAAATAAAAATTCTTTTTGAACTCTCTTTCGAAAAAAGTAAACGTTTTTCTTCACGCCTGGTGGCCTCCGCCGCCGGACCGGTCCCGTTCTTCTGAGTCTCTCGTTTTTTTTCTCCTGCTCTCCCCCCTCTCCCTTCATGGTCAGTTTTGATATGCTTGTGGCTGTGGAATTTTTAGCCAATCTTCCTAGATCTGATCAGTTTAGGAGCTTCGATTGAAGGTCTTTGGAGCTATGGCGAGAAGGGTGAAGCTGGCTGAGCTGGGAGGGTCGGCATTTCGGGTGGAGGCGGTTGGGCTTCTGTTTTGCTCAGATCTAGATCTCGATCTAGATCTCCTGTTATTGGCTCTTCTGTCGCCTTGGAGTAGCGCCTCGTATCCAAAATGAGCCTCTCCCCTCTCTGTTTATCTAGCTAGTTTCGCGGACTCGGAGTGGGTTTGGAGCATTGGCCCAGCTGCTCTCTACCCTTCGTGGCGTCACGGCGGTGACGAGGCTTCTGTTCTCGCTCAAGGCGGGCTCTTGGGTTCGCTCTAGAGGCGCGTGAAGTTGGCGACCTCGTTTTCGTGTGGAAGTAGGCTCGTCTCCTTTAGCAGCGCGTGTGGTGGTTTTCTCTGGTGATGGCGCGTGGAGTCTTCTTTGGCTCAGGTGTCTGCTGGGCGGAACGCTGCTCTGTCTTTGGCTTTATTGGTTTACGTCTGTCCATTTGGAGTTCCTCGGCCGCGAGCTCTGGTTTTTGTCGGAGGTAACTCCGGGTCCTTTCAGTCTATTATTCTTGCTCTGTTTGTCACCGGTGGCACTTACAAAAGGATCGAGGAAGATTCATCTCTGGTTTTCAGAGGCAAGATGCGGTGAAGTAGGTTTTTCCTTTGTCATATGAAGACTTTCGCTTAGTCTGTTCGTTTTAAGTTTTATAGGGTTTATCTAGATTTGATCAGACGTAGATAAGATTGCCTTTCCTTGGAGTTGGTGGGTTAGAGGAGAAGTGCTTAGGTTCGTCTCCTTCGTGGTAGTTCAGCTGGATTTTGATCTATCCGTTTTTTGTGTTTGTTTCTCCTTGGTGGTTGCGCTTAGTTTATTGGACTATCTAGGATGTTTAGCGGGTCGTGCGCGAGATTTCCTCTCCCTACTAGTTAGGACCAACGGGTTATTCCGGATCCTCAGTAAGGGAGAGCGCGGAGCTGTAAGTTGTTTACCGTAGATTTCTTAAGTTTTTCTTTGTTTCTTCGGTGTGGGATGGTGGTCGTCATTAGTACTCGTGGCTTCTTGTCTGAAGCAATATAATGAGTTCAAGTCGTGTTGCTTATCTTTATTTCCGGTTTGCGTTGCTCATCTCCACTTCTCCTTCAATCGTTTTCGCTCGCTTCTTAGACGGTTTTTAATTGTTTTTCTATGTTTGTTCTATTCTAGTATTATCCCTTGTATTTTTATGTTGTTAGATGTTGCTCCATTCTTTTTGGTTTCGAGTGTAATTCTTTAGATCTTAACTCTCTTAGTTTGGTTCCGAAAAGGATTAATCCTTCGTCGGCTTCTGGCTCTGGAAAGGCATATCTCTTTGCCAGCTTTGTATGAAAAATCTTTGGTTTCAATAAATGAAACGTCGGAAAAAGTAAAAAAGACACCATTGGTTTCTCTATATCTTTTCCTTATCTTCAATTTAATATTATCGTTTAATTGAAAAATGTATTCACACTATGTGGTATGAAGAGCACTCAAGATATTGTTTATAATAAAAGATATTTGGGGAAAATGCCTAAAAAATTCTCACTTTCAAATTTTGGCCAAAAAGATTTTCAACTTTCACTTAAGCCATTTTAAACATCAACGTTTCAAAATTGGTTATTTAAATCTCAAACTTTCGTTGACCAAGCCAAAAAGACCCAGCGAAAGTCAACCGTTAAATCTTTTATAACTTCTGTTAAATCCAAAACGACGTCATTTTGATAACTCCCAAAACAACATCGTTTTAGGTTAAATGGTGAAGAAAATGAATAATTACGAAACCAAGACTCGAACCTCCTACCTCTATATAATTTGGGTGTTTGTTACCAGTTTAGCTAGTTAGCTTATATCCCCAAGGTTCTTGGATGTGGATGAGTCAAGAACTTGTTATAGCTTAGAAAGCGTAATGATGTTGATTTAGTAAACCGTTAGCAACTTAAACTCTAAATTATTAGCTGTTTAAGAACATACCGACAAAGAAACTTAAGTGATAAAGTAAGCATGAAGCTATCTGATTTGTCAGAATGTTTTTAAAACTCCTTTGAGCTTTGGTTTTTGTTCCAATAATACTTTCATTCACCATCTCTCTCATCACTTACATCTTAAGAAACAGGAGAGAGAGAGAGAGAGAGAGAGAGAGAGAG
>OVAN01000598.1:2202-54839 GCA_900406275.1 Anastatica hierochuntica
GGGCTCCTTCAAATCGACGGACACCTTGTTTACAGAGGTAGATTCTCTGATAAAAAACAGAGCTCTTTCTTTAAGAGAAAGCTCTCCAAAATCTGCTTTTGAGATCATGCAGCTATGGCTTTCTGGGATTTACGAAGATAATTGAAGCGAGGAAGCAGAAGAAAAATTGATCGCCGATGGTTGGGATCTGGTTTTAGCGACGGATCTGTGAATTGGATGATAGACGATCAGGAAAAGATAACCAAGTACGTGGTTACAAAGTTGAAGCTGGTTTTCTCCCGGTNAAAAAGCCCTTCGTCGTCCGGTGGTCAAAAGTTTAAAGGCTTCTACATTGGATCTGGAGATCGAATTTCATATAATGCAATTTCTTGCATATTTTCATGTGCAAGCTTAATAAGATTTCAGAGTGCTGCATGCATAGTCGTTCATTGTGGTCTCGTATGTTGCGGAAAAAACTTGTCCATCAAACATGTTGTATATGTATAACGGTTCATCGTAGATCTAGTTGTTAAAAAGAAAGTTGTATCGTAGAATCATTTGTGAAATTGTTCATCCAAATCGTATGGGTTGGAGATAACATTCGATTGCTTATCATTTGTAACATAATATATTATAAAGAATAAGAATTTTTTATTTTTGCCTCCTTTATCTTTCTTTCTCTACTCGCACAATATTTTTTATTTGTTTTGTAACTCTTTCTTCTTCTTCTTTCTTTCTTGGAGCTTCTTGAATCGAATTTGGTTTAAAGCGAGCACTGCAAGATGCGAGAAGTGAGTGAAGAAGTTGTTGAAGTGACGGTGGAGAAAGAAGCTCAGGCTGACGGAGGAAAGTTAACGCGGCGGAGGAAGGACGCCGGAGAAGGAGGCGGCGATGGATTGGTGAAGTGGGAGAGATTTCTTCCAAAGATCACGTTAAGGGTTTTGCTCGTAGAAGCAGATGATTCAACGAGACAGATAATCTCTGCTCTTCTCAAGAAATGTAGTTACAAAGGTCAGTTTCAAATTCTTGATCTTGGTGTAATCGGAGAATCTTGAAAAATGTAGAGAATCTTATTCGAAACAAAATTAGCAAGTCAAAGGTTTCTTGATCTCGGTTATATAAAACAAATATTACATACGTTACTATAAGATTAATTTTATATTTTTTTCATTAAAATTGAAATTTTTTTTTAGCTTTTTTAGTCGAGAATATTTTATTTATTGAATTACTATTATTGGTTCATAGTTATTGTTTAGTGTAAAGAAAAAGTAATGTATTTATAGCTAAACATTTCTTTATTACTTTTTTTCAGATTGAATTTCATTAATCAAATCAAACTTACAAAGTCATATACAAAATTATAGAAGCAAATTATTACATAAGTTGATATTATAAACAATACAAATACCATTTCACTACTGTACGAAGGGTATGCTTTCGTGGCATACATTATTTTTCAGTTTATATGAAAATTTTATAAAATTTACTCCATACTTTTTTTACATCAAATAATGTTTTCAAGTTTCAACGCAAAGTAATTAAATTTTTTTGAGTATTATACACCCTCTGTTTCAGTTTAATTGATGTCTTATAAGTATTTTTTTCGATTCATTTTCATTAATATTTTCAATTTTCTATGCAAAAAATATCAATGTTATTTAGTGTTTTTGACCATTTATATTATGATTTTTTATCGCTTGATTTAATTTTAATTAATGTTGTTTTCATGAGGGAAGAGATAAATTGAATAAGCTTTAGTGATTTCTTAAAAAATGTGTAAAAACCTTAAACCTCGAGTATTATGAAACAAAATGAGTAACTATTTGTATTTTGCCGTACGATTTTCTGTATATAAGTTGAATTGGTTTTAATTAATGTTGTTTTTAGATGAAAAAAAAGAACCATACTCCTTAGTTGCTAGCTCAATGGTTAAATGTGGTTCTCATGTTGTTTCCTATGTATCCTTTTCTCAGTTGTTGCTGTATCTGATGGTTTAAAAGCTTGGGACATGCTAAAACAAAAACCCGAAACCGTAGATCTCATATTAACAGAGGTTGATCTACCTTCAATATCCGGATATGCTCTTTTAACACTCACCATGGAGCATGATCTTTGCAAGAACATTCCTGTCATAAGTATGTGAACATATTTTTTTGATAACTCACGCTTTTATTTTGTACTTTGAAAATGATTTTTGACTCGTTATATTGTGTTGTTCTTGGTATTGATTCTCAGTGATGTCGACACAAGACTCGGTTAATACTGTGTATAAGTGTATGTTGAAAGGCGCGGTTGACTATCTTGTTAAGCCGTTGAGGAGAAATGAAATGAGAAATCTTTGGCAACATGTATGGAGAAGACAAAGTGTATGTTCTATTGCCAATCTTTTTTCAGTGACCCCGAATAATCGTCGTTTTTAAAATCCGATTTCTTGATCATCTTGAACAGTCACTTGGCTTTGCTAGCTTTCCTTTGGATGAGAGTGTCGGAAAGCAGAAACTCGAGGGTCCATCGGCGAATGATTCGACTAGTAACCACGGTGATGCATTTGATAGAAATGCTAAGGTTAGATCTTGTTGAATGAATTTGATTATGTTCTTTTTCGTATTCGTGTCTAAAGTTTTTAGTTTAATTTTGTTTCTTGTAGAGCTCATGTACAAGACCGGAGATGGAAGGTGAGAGCGGAAACAGGGAAGATAAGTCGAAAGACTCGTCGAAAGAAGAAGCTATTGACTTCATGGGAGCATCATCACTTAGAAGAAATGGACAATGTAACAGAGAAGAAAGTATTGCTAAATACGAATCTCGGATAGAGCTTGATCTATCTCTAAAAGGACCCGAGAATCGACCTTCTCTTCATCCTTCTAGTGCCTCGGCTTTCACATGGTTCGTTCTTTAATTCCTATATCATTCAACAGTTGTTTTCGATTTTTTCTACTGATTTATGTCTCCTATGTTCTTGTTGTTTTCAGGTACGTTCACAGGCCGTTGCAAACACAATGTTCGGTCTCTTCGGTTACTAATCAAAGAAACAATGTTGCGGCAAGTCAAGGCGATAACATCAACCAACACATATCATCTAAACCGCCTCCAAACGCTCCAAGAAGAAGTGAAGCCGGCTTATACACTAGAGGTGACTCGCCTGGTCCACCGACGTTTAGCAATCAGATAAGTTCTTGGCCGGGACAGAGCTCTTGCCCAAAACCAATTCCTATCAAGAGTATACCGTACACGAGTCCTAACACCGCTTATGCGTCTACAATGCATCCTCCTTCGCTCTTCGATCAAGAAGAGCGAAGACATAACTCTTCAGCAACCGAACAGAGTGCAATAGGGAAGAAGAACAAAGACGGATATTCATCTTCTGTTGGGAAAATTCAGCATTCTCTTCAACGAGAAGCGGCTTTAACCAAATTCCGGATGAAGCGAAAAGATCGGTGTTTTGAGAAGAAGGTATATAAACTTTGATGGTTTCATCCCATAGATCACATAACTTGAAGGATGACTAAATACAAACCGGAACTGTATTTCGGACCGTAACTATATTTCATCTCTAGCCGTTGTTTTAAAATCGTAACCAAACCGTAACTGTTTAAAACGGTTATAACCGTAACCGTTAACCGTTAAAGTATATTAGTCATGGTTATAACATATTCTTAACCATAACCGTTAGTTAATCATAACCGTATTTAAACCGCCGGTTAATCATGAGATTCAACCGTAAAATTATAACCGTAACCATTTTTAATATTTGTGGATTATATTAATAACAATAAAAATTTTAATAAGAATTCCAACTTTTTTTAGTGTAGAAAAATAAAATAAAAATGTTTTTCTAGGATTTAACATTTAAATTTCAAAACATATCTTTGATTATAATTGTTATTGTTAAGTTAATTAATTTTATTTATCTTATCAAAATATTTTTTTAAATATAATAATAATTAATATTATTAACCGTATTTCAATTATCAGATAACCATAGTCGTACCTAACCATAACCGTTTAACCGTACCTAACCATAACCGTTTAATTGTAGCCGTATTTAACCGTAAACATTCTAACCGTATTTTAAATGGTTAAGATTAAGGTTAAACCATTTGTCTAACTGTATCGAGTGTATATCAATCTTAACCGGAGTAACCGTAACCGTGGTCATATACTTGATACTAATGGATTTTTGAAACCTTGGAAATGGCTTTACAGGTCCGGTATGAGAGCCGGAAGAAACTGGCAGAGCAACGACCGCGAATCAAAGGACAATTCGTTCGTCAAGTTCAATCAACTGAGACTTCAAATCAAGCTATAACAGAATGATTACATTATATATAGTTCAACTTTGTATCAACTAGTCAAGATTTTGAGACGGTTTAATTTGGTTTTGTACATATGGCTTTGAAGCTGCTTGTTGAGCTTTTAGTTATGATCTACTTTAGATGTGTAAATTACAGACAATGGATTGTGTTTGTGTAACTTGCAAGAAGAGTTTATATAAGATTAACAATGCTATGCTATAGAGATCTCAGCAATAACATTTAAAAATATGTTAAAACGTTTTTAAATAACATTTTTTAAATAAAATGAATTTTGGTGGCCCTGCATATAATTTAAAAATATCGGTGACTTTAATCGCTGATTTACATGGCTGCCAGCATGAATAGGCGATAAAAATGAATAATCAAGAGTTTTATAGATGTAAGTTTTTTTTTGGTTTTAATTTTTATAGATGTAAGTTAGTAACTAATATAGGTTGGATATAAATTAGTCACAATTCATTTGGAGTGGGTATTATTGCTTATAGGATTTTAATGAATTTTAGAAATCTAAACAAAAGCCATATAAAGTACTTCTTCTGTTCATATTAGTTGATGTTTAAGATTTTTGCATTTGAATTAAGAAATCACTAACTTTTATTCAATTTACATCTATTACATAAAAAACATCACTATCAAAACTAATTCAACCAATAGAAAATTATATTGCAGAATACAAACAATCACAAACATCAAATAACATTAAAGTTTTACACAGAAACTTAAAAACATCAACTAATTTGATACAATTTTTTTCTCTAAAACATTTACTAATTCGATACGAAGGGAATATAATTTTATGTTTGTAACTATAAAATATAAAAAATATTTTTTAGAAAATGCATTATTATAGATTTGACCAAGTCCTATCTAACTATAAGTCTTAATTATTTAAGATTGGGACATTAACTTGTTAATATAAGACTATTAACGTATTCCAACGTTGAAAATTGGAATGGGATTAACGATCGTCAACTTATCAAACTATTGTCGGCTAACCGATCAAGATACGTATACGAAAAGTTATGATTACTTTCAACACAAGGTATCTTTCTTATCAACCAGATCATTGCCTAGACCCTACTTAAAGTCAAAGACCAAACCGGACCGTACGTTAAAAAAGATTATGAGTTACCCACTTTGGTTAAGGCTAAACCAATTGAACCGACAACCATAAACATCTTTCATGCATCCTTAAATTGTGAAACTCCTATTTATAGAGAAACAAGGGTGCTTGATTAGAGCAGGCTGTCCGGTCTTCAACCATGTCGTACGAAACATTTGTTTTTGAATTATATATATATAGGCAAACTGATTCCAAAATCCGAAAAAACTAAATATATAAAATTTGGTTCCATCACTATAAACATTTATAGCCTCTCAAATCCATGGAACGGTTTTGGAAGAGAGTTTAAAATATACTCCCTCTGTTTCATATTAGTTGATGTTTGAGGATTTTACACTCGGATTAAAAAATGGCTAACTTTTATTCAATCTACATCTTTTAAATAAAAAACAACATTACCAAAACCAATTCAACCAATAGAAAATTATATTTGAGAATACAAACAGTCAAAGCCATCAAATAACGTTAAACTTTTACATAGAAACTTGAAAACATCAACTAATTTGATACAATTTGAAAACATCAACATCAACTTGAAAACTTGAAAACGTCTGAGTGGTCCGCATGCCTAAAGAGAGGCGTCAAAACACATAGAAGAGACGGACGAGATCCTACTATAAATATGCGACTTTTTTCCTTCCAAAACAATTTAGCCTGCGGCCAATTTGGTTACATTGTGTATGTCATACCTATTCTGGTTTGGACTAAACCAGTGTGAAAAACTTTGTTTAACCAGTTTGTGCTATAGTAAGTTGGTTTAAACCGGTTTATAAAACAGAAGTGTAACACATGCCTTGCTTTTGCTGTCTTTCTCCACTCGGTGTAGTAGGTAACCGTATTAACTCGTTTTTGCATTGCTCATGCATATGAATGTGACAGATCAGAATCACTGTTTCAATCTTTTAATTATTGTTCTGAGCTCTTCATTATCATAAGAAAGAAAAAAAAAGAAAATATTTGAAAATATTATTAGGTAGTCTAAATATATTTTAAGCTATGTCTAGCTAGCATTTTTTTTAAGCTAAATTAGTCAAAAAAAAGTATTTTAGACACTAATCTCATACACCTTATGTTTTGTTATATAAGTCTTTCTAGTTAAAAAGGAGAAATTTAAATTTTTTTGTCTTTTTGTATTAAAAATATCACTTATATCTAAACAAATATAATTTAACCAATAAAAATAATATCTTCGGTTATTGTTGGACTAAATTAAAAGTTTACATAGATATTTGAAAAAAAAACTTATAAAATGAAACAAAAATAAAAGCCCAAAAAGACTTCTAAATTCGTCTTCTTAATCGTCTAAAAAATATGTTTTAGTCGTCAAGAAAATCATTATTGAATAAAGTCTTCCAATTTCGCACAATAAAACCCTAATAACAGAATAAAGTCTT
Organism: Anastatica hierochuntica; assembly: GCA_900406275.1. Taxonomy (NCBI): domain Eukaryota; kingdom Viridiplantae; phylum Streptophyta; class Magnoliopsida; order Brassicales; family Brassicaceae; genus Anastatica; species Anastatica hierochuntica. The sequence goes on from OVAN01000598.1 coordinate 9,015, forward strand.
CCAAAAAAGGTAAAATAATAAGTTTTCGAGAATAAAGACAACGTCAAACTAGCCAAAACAAGCCATAACAAATTATGTATAATATAGAACATATCCGAAAATGTAACTTTTAGAAAAACCAATAATGATATTTTCACAGTGAAATGACAAAAAATTTTGCAATTCATTTGTTATACCAAGATAATATTATTGTGAGTAAACCGAAAATTATTTTTGTTTTTGATTATATAGGGCCGATCTAACTAAAGAAGTGGCCCCAGTCAAAATATATATATATATATATGTATATATTAGTGATCATTTTATAAGTATATTATTTAAAATTTCAAAAAATATTAACTACATATACATAAAAAAATATGTTAAACATTACTAGATAATATTTTTGTAGTAAAAACTGTTTGGTGGCCCTGCATATTATTGTAAAAAAAAGAGTTTTGGTAGTCCTGCAATTATTCTGAAAATATTGGTGGCCCTAATCGGTAGTCCTAATCGATGGCTTACCTGACTTATGCTCAAAGTCGGGTCTATATCAAAATTCAGTTTCAGTCTGGTTTTGTAGTTTTGTATAAACAATATATACAAAGATAACAGATTATTTTATTGATATAGTTTCAAGAACTTTGACGGTGAGACATAACATAGATAAACCAACTCTCGTTTCAACATTTTGTTGTCTTTTAATTGGAGTCCTAATGAAAATGTGGAGAGAAACTTGTCGAAATATCTCCAGTAAAAAATATTGGTATGCATATTAACTTCATATTTTTCAAAAACTTCAAAACTACTTTTTAGAACTATATAGTTTTGGTCCATGGATGATACTAAATAAGTTAATAATTATAAATAAGTGTTATAAAATCTAAAGTAATTTATAACTAAAAATATGAAAGTGAAATATGTCATAAAAACCGTTCATGAGTTTTGGGAGGTCGCAATCTAAAAAGAACAATAAATCCGTTGCAAAGTTAATTTTAAAATAAAAATAAGCTTAACCTATATTTGGTATGTTTGTGCTCATAATCGGTTTTGCATACCACTCATATTATGATACGTGTTATTTGTATCAAATAAGTGTAATAATATAACATTATGTAATAAATATCAGAATAATAATTAACTAATTATCAAGTAAGTTTATTCCAATGATTGTATTTACTTGTAATTTCATAATTGATGAATAAAAAAAATTTCTTTTTCTTATAGAGATGTTTGTATTAGATACTTTGATAAGGAGATAAAGTATCCAAACAATTTATTTTCTCAATTTACTTAAAACTTTTATGAACAATTATTAGAAAAAACCTTTAAAAGATGCATTATGCATATAAAACTTAAAAGTAAAAGGGAAGTTTTTTGAAATGCCATTTTTAAGATAACACTTTACAAATATACCACCAACCAATCAAAATTACCATTGCCATAATTGTAAGCTACCTTATAAAAATTTCATCTCTTTATAAACCTAAACCTTATCCTTATCTTGTTTATATAAAATCATTTTATAAATTCTAACATGTATGTTTATTAATTCCATATACAATTTTATGTACATTTATCGATAACTGTACATAAAACCGATGAATGAGCGAGCCCAACCCCGAATGGCCGGTGATTGAGAAAACTCGATTTTGCAGTCAGAAGTAAAGTTGGACAAATATGTCGAACTTGATTTGAACCGAATAAGACGAACTTGAACCTATCTGAACCCGAACGGTTTCCTAAATGGTAATGTTTCGGTATCAAAACCGAATCGAAACCAAAACTGGAACTCGAATGGATATATATATATATATATGATTTATGATTTTATAGATAAAATTATATATATATATATATGATTTGTGATTTTATAGATAAAATTAATTTTTATATTGTTTTATTTGATTTTTTGGGTAAACCGCTTTTTTCGTGTTTTTCGGTTTTTGGGTCCGGTTCTTTTCAAAATTCTGAAAATTGATATGAACCAATCCCGATCCGAACTTGTACCGAAACCGATCTGAAACTTAACCGGTTTCTTAACGGCTCCTATATAGGTTGATTCGAACTACCTGAAACCGAACGAACCGATCCAAACTCGACCCAAAGAATCGAATGTCCATTTCTAGTCAGAAATAAGCGGTTTAGTGGTTACAACTCCGGAGCAAAAATTTAAAATTCCGTATTAAAAAAGAAGTAACTGAAATTAATAGACAAAAAAAAGTGATTAATGACACTAGTCTACTAGGCGCTCTCGGGTTGGTGTTAGTGGTCATGTTTTTTTTTTTTTTACCGTTTAGTGTCGTTTTAGCAAACCACGAGAAACGCCTTTCTCTTTTTTTTTTTTGGCTTCTTTTATAAATCTTATAGACATTTTTTTTTCTCTCTTCTCTTCTCTTCTCTTTTGATTAAAAACCATTTTTTAAAAACAAATCTCAAACCAATTCAACTTCGGCTACTCACCGTCCGATCCTTTGACTTTGACCGATCAGTCAAATTGATCTCTACATCCAACGGTCATGGGTCATTGTTACAGCCGGAACATCTCCGCCGTCGAGGACGACGAGATCCCCGTCGGAACCGACGAGGTTCCGAATCAGCCATCGCAATCGACTGAGAATCATAGACATCATGCTTCGATTCCTCAGTCTCCGATTCCGTCTAGTGCCTCCGAAGTCAACTCGTACAACATTAGCCCATTTCAGAGCCCTTTGCCGGCGGGAGTAGCTCCGTCGCCGGCGAAAACTCCCGGAAGAAAGTTCAAATGGCCTTTTCCTCCACCGTCTCCCGCGAAACCTATTATGGCTGCTTTAAGACGCCGAAGAGGCGGCGCCGCGACGCAGCCTCGCGATGAGCCGATCCCGGAGGATAGTGAAGATGTAGACGCCGGAGGCGGCGGCGGAGGAGAGAGATTAGATAAGAATTTTGGGTTTGGGAAGAACTTTGAAGGGAAGTATGAGCTAGGGAAAGAAGTAGGGCGAGGGCATTTTGGTCATACTTGTTGGGCAAAGGCGAAGAAAGGGAAGATGAAGAATCAGACGGTGGCCGTCAAAATCATCTCTAAAGCTAAGGTTTGTCTCTCTTGGTAGGTTTCAGCTTCTTGATGATAACAATGGAGTCACAAAGATTGAAACTTTTGCTCTTAAAACCTATAAAGATTCAACCTTTTTGAGCTATATAGTGAGAGATTGAAGATATGATGAAATGGGTTTTGTGCAGATGACATCGGCTTTATCGATTGAAGATGTTCGTCGAGAAGTTAAATTGCTGAAAGCTTTATCTGGGCATAAGCATATGGTTAAGTTCTATGATGTATATGAGGATGCTGATAATGTCTTTGTTGTTATGGAGTAAGTAGTTAAATCGGTTCGTTAATTATCTCATTGTGTTTGGATTTGGAAGACTCTTAATGGCGTTTTTAAGATAATGTTACGATATATAGCAACCGAACTAAGAGTTTTACTAGTTTATTAAATGAGTCGATGTCGAATATGCTCTCAGGTTATGCGAAGGCGGAGAGTTATTGGATAGGATTTTGGCGAGGTAAAGCTTACATTCGGCCTACTCAAGCTAGTTAACTTTGCATTGGATATGGATTCAACCTTGTATTGTTGTCTTGTCTGTTAATGCAGAGGTGGTCGATACCCTGAAGTCGATGCCAAACGTATTCTTGTGCAGATTTTGTCTGCAACTGCATTTTTTCACCTTCAAGGTGTTGTGCACCGTGATCTTAAGCCGGAGGTACATTTTGTGCCTCTATAAGTTGCATATTCCCTTGCTATTTATGGTTTGCTTAAACGAATGGTGCAATTGTGTTTCCAGAATTTTCTCTTTACCGGCAGAGATGAGGATGCAGTACTCAAAGTCATAGATTTCGGCTTGTCTGATTTCATTAGATACGGTAAATGATCTATTTCTTTGTTATGATTTGAGTCTGGCTTTTTCGTTAAAGTTTTCCGATGAGTTTATCTTTTTGTATGTGTAGATCAGCGACTCAACGATGTTGTCGGAAGTGCATACTATGTTGCACCTGAAGTACTCCATAGATCTTACAGCACCGAAGCAGATATGTGGAGCATCGGTGTCATAAGTTATATACTACTTTGTGGAAGCAGACCTTTCTATGGAAGAACTGAATCTGCAATATTCCGCTGTGTGCTTAGAGCAAACCCTAATTTTGAGGATATGCCTTGGCCTTCGATATCTCCTACTGCGAAAGACTTCGTGAAAAGGCTTCTTAACAAGGACCATAGGAAACGAATGACAGCTGCTCAAGCTCTAGGTAAGTTCTTTATCCCGTGGTTTAAAAATAGACGTTGATCTTGAAATGGAAACAAGAGTATGGCTTTATTACAAGTTCACCGGAGTTTGTATGCTTTCCATTAGCGGTAATATATAATTATACGATACGTGTTTGCAGCTCATCCGTGGTTACGTGATGAAAACCCTGGTTTGCTTCTTGATTTTTCGATCTACAAGTTGGTCAAGTCCTATATTCGCGCCTCACCTTTCAGACGAGCAGCACTTAAGGTAATTTCTAGATAGTCTCATATTAATATCAGGTGCATTGATTCATGTCTCGTTCTACTTAAACATAGCTAATCTACAAACAGAATGTTACTCGTCTTTTCGCCACTCGGTGGTTAATTTCCTTATACGCATGTTTTTATTTCCATTTAAAAACACCTTTTCTTACGGTTGTTCGTTTCATTTCTTGATCCTTATCTCTTCGCGTTTTAATCTTTCGGTAGGCTCTCTCCAAAGCTATACCCGATGAGGAACTTGTGTTCCTTAAGGCACAGTTCATGCTCTTGGACCCTAAAGATGGAGGCCTATCTCTTAACTGTTTCGCAACGGTCAGTATGTCTTTTCCCGATTTAGCTAACATCATTTTGACGTGGTTTTTGATTCGTCAGTCTATATCCGTTATCCATTATGCTTTTTCCCTGATTGGTCTAAGAATCAACTAAGATTGGAAATTTGTTAGAGCTAAGAATCACGAAAGATACTCTTTTTTATTGCAAAAAGAAATGAAAACACCAAAAAGGTTTCCTTTAGCAGAAAACGATAAACAGAAAGATCATAGCTTTTCCTTCGGTTAAAACCGATAAACCCTCCAAAGTTCTTCTCTAGCTTGGATGAGTCTTACGGCCAAGACTGCATCCTATATATACATATATAAGAAACGTAAAAGCAAAGCCGAATGGGAAAGAAAATGAAGAAAGATTTTAAATCGTTTCCTAGCGCAATTCGTAGAAACGTTGAACATATAAACTAATACATTCTTGAGAGTAATTGCAGGCCTTAACAAGATATGCTACCGATGCTATGATGGAATCAAGGCTTCCTGACATTTTAAACACGGTAAAACGACTCTTGTCTCGTCTTTTTATCATTTCTTGTGAACTTTATGGGTTGTCCAATTACGAAAGCCTGATATGGTTTCATGGTGGACAATAGTCTCATATATCGCTAACGTTTTGCGACTTTCTTGTTAACGTTTCTTCATGATCATTATTGTCATTGGTTTTAAATATAGCATTTGGAGTCGTCAAAATATCGCTAGAGATTTCTCATGATATCGAGATCTATGCTTCTTGCTGATTTTCATACCTTTTTTTCTTATCCGTGAAGATGCAACCGCTGGCGCAAAAGAAACTCGATTTTGAAGAGTTTTGTGCGGCTGCGGTAAGTGTTTACCAACTAGAGGCTCTTGAAGAATGGGAACAGATTGCAACATCAGCATTTGAGCACTTTGAACTCGAAGGAAACCGAATCATATCCGTCCAAGAACTTGCCGGGGTATGTTCCTGATTTCAAAACGCCTTTATGCAATCGCGTAATCACCATCTCTTTTTCTTAAGGTTCTTTATCTGAAACAGGAGATGAGTGTGGGACCAAATGCGTATCCTCTGCTCAAGGATTGGATTCGGAGTTCAGATGGAAAGCTAAGTTTCTTGGGCTACGCTAAGTTCTTGCACGGTGTGACAGTACGAAGCTCGAGCTCAAGACCAAGGTGACACACATCGTCACATTGAAGGCTTCAAGATTAAAGGTAACATCTGAATCGACGTCGTCACTAGAGACCATGGATTCAAAGATATGGCAAACATGAAAGTTCCTTTGTAAATGATTCTTTGAGCATTTTTCTTTTTAGAGGAATCAAACAAAAACATGTTATAGAAAGAATTGTTGTTCTTGTTTCATGGCTTCTTCTTCTTCTTCTTCTTCTGATTTGAATATCCTAAATGACAATTATAAATTTTATAAGATTAGTTACTTTTTAGGTATTTGATGTGTTTTGGAATACTTTTTAGGTATTTTTAGACATTTTTGATTAAATATTTCGAATACTTCGATACATTTGGAAAGAAATTCGGGTATAAAAGAATCAAACTAGACCAAATTTACAATTCTTTTGCTCTAGGCTGGTATATCCAAATCGAATCAAACATTTTTAAGATTTTATTGGCAAGATCGTCTGCTAAGATATTCATATTTCGGAAAATGTTAAAATATTCATATTTCGGGAAATGTAGAAAATATTGAACATAGGAAAAAACATTTTTAAGCTTTAAAATCTTCAAATTTTGACGCAAATGCTGGCATTTTTTTTTGGGTTAGAGACCATCGAGATCAGCTGCATGCAATCTGTTACAAAAACAATATCCACTCGAGATATCGAGATCAAGCATTCCATGGTCAGAGCAACCCTTCTAGTTCTGCATGAAGTGGAGAAAAGTTGATTTGTGCACTTCTACTAGACATAAGACATATCCAAAGGGGAGAGATTGAACATTTTGTATAACCCTAACAATAACAATATCTATAAGGAAAAAATGTGAGTAGTTGATTAAACCTGTTGAACAAGCAAAATGGGTTTCTTCCCATGCTTGAAGTGGGCTTAAACTATGAAGCAAGCCTTGTATTTGTTTTATGTTCTATTTGAAATAAGAAAATAGAATATAAATTGAAATAGAAAGGTAGGAGAAATAAAAGATTGTTGGTGGGAAGGAAGAAAAAAGGACCACAAGAAACAGAGTAGGAATCAATTAAAAGGAGAGAAGTAGAATGGTCCAAACACCTAAGAGACTAAGAGACAGACATTGTTTCCTTTTTTCTTTTTCTTTTGCAATGAACAAATTGAGTTTAGTTTTTGTAATGTCCATACTCCATAGAGTTCTACCTCTGAATGTCTATGCATTGTCCTTGCACATGGAATGAGCAAATTCAAAATCCGGCTCAAGAGTACTCAAACTCAAGAGAACATGACTTATCAATTGTTTAGAATTTTGATAATGTCTACATAAGGTGGACATTTGTGATATCCCGGTTTTTGGAGCGTGAGGAGAGTTTAGAAGAATTGATTTGGTATTTATATCAACAAAGTGCACTTATCTTTTCGGTCACTTATCCAAACTAGGGTGGATGACCTTTCGAAAATGATTTATGGAATCGTGTGAATGAAGATAAAACATGGGATAAGATCGCGTGGTGGTTTGCAGCGACAATAAATCGTATACCAAAAAGTACCAAATACAAAAAAAAATAACCGGAAAATACAACGAGTGGTTACTCAGAACCGAATTGAAACCAAAACGAACTGAGATATTTCTGTTTTGTTTACTAATTTTCAAAAACTGAATTAACCGAACTCAAAAAAACCGAAAAATTGAACGCGTAGGACTAATCTACATTACTAGACTAAATGCTATCTTGTTTAGATTAGTTAAACATTAATTACTAATACTGCCTCTTGTCTTTTTATTGATGTTTTAAGGTTTATTTTTTGTTTCATATTAGATGATATTTTCAAGTTTCAGTGCAAAAAGTTAAATTTTATTCGAGTGTTATGACTTTTTATATTATGAGGTATGATTTTATATTAGTTGAGTTAACTTTAGATACGGTTGTTTTAGTTAAAAAGGAAAAATTGGAAAACAATGTGATTTCTTAATTTGTGTGCTAAACACTAAAACATCAAAGAGGGAGTATGAATAAGAACATGTTTAAACATTAATAACAAGATCTTTATATGTGAATTTGGTTAAAAACCAAACAAAAAATTATATTTAAGTTTTTGGAAGTGACAAAAATTAATATAACATTGGATCTTTTGTTTTGTAAAAGTCCCCCCATTAAACAATAAAAATGTATGGATAGACTTGTAATTTAGAGGGATGTATTGAATTGAGTATTTGATGGGGTTTGATTTTTAATGAGTTTTTCGAAGATTTTGATGAATTAGGGAAGTAATTGTGATTTTTGTAGAAATTCTCTGCAATTCCACATAAAACAATGTGATTTGATGTGATTTTGATTCTTTGTATTTTTAACAAAAAAATTCCACTAAAACACTTTAAATCACTTAAAATCCATTATTAAAAATATTTCCAATAATAGTGAATTTGAAGATACATTTTAAAATCATCATTTCAATAAAAGTGAATCTTATAAGACTTTTTAAAATTCTTGTTTCAATAACATGTGATTTCAAGTTTTAGTAGAAATCACTTCAAATCACTTTTTAAAACACTCCCTTAGTGTTTTTCGAAATTAAAATCGAATTAATGATATTTTTAGTTATTTATTGCAATTATCCTTCTTTATAACCATTAATACATACATTAGTGAAGACAAAATGCCAACAATTGTTTATTGGTTTTTAACTTGTAAAGTAAAAGTAAATAGAATTGTTGTTAGGATTTAGGTTAACAGAATAACAAACTATTACCGACATCATTATTTTCTCGTGTTCCCTTTTATTATGAAAGACAAAAAAATATCATTACAATAGTATTGAAAATAATATATATCCGTGTGACTTTGATTATTCAATAATCAATGTCGGGTTGTCTTTTAATTTAGGATAATAAATCGTTAATTAGTGTCTCCTCTCTTGTCCCTACGTTTAGTGTTCTCTAATTGGTTAGTATCATAATCATTTTCTTTCTTTAGAAAAGAAAAAGCTCAATTTTGCACTACCACATCACTTTTCCTTTGACGTCTTACCGATCGATAGTAAAAAATTAAAAATACATAAGTAAGTAACTATTCGATCGAGCGGCACAAGTGGTACAACGGTTACCACCTCTGTTGGTCAAGCTCACTTACCTGGATTCGAACCCGGGGTAATGCTTTTTTCAGAGAACTTCTAAGTCATTAGACTGATGACAAAAAAAAAAATAACTATTCAATCAGCCAAATGGGACCGGTTATGAAGGAAGCGAGATAAAGTAGAGCTTGGTAAACTATCCAGAACCGAAAAATCGATAAACGAAACCAAACCGAAACCGAAAAAACTAAAAATTATCCGAACGGTTCAATTTTCGAGAACCGAAATAACCGGAATCAACCGAACCGCAATATTTATGGTAACCGAATAGAACCGAAAATACCTAAAAATACCTGAAAAATATTCAAAAATACCTAAAAATATGCAAAAATACCTGAATGGTTACTTAATTCAATTCGAACCAAACTGAAACTGAACCGAAATATTTAAGGTCCCAAATGGTTCCAATTTTTGAGAATCGAAAATCGAAAGAACCGAACCGAAATCGAACGGGTAACCGGACGTCCAAGCGGAAATTGAACCGATTTTTCTCTCTTTATAAATAATTGTTCAATTTTTTTTGGTTTTAAACCCCCGAAATGTTTAGGAGCGGCCATGCATCAAAAAAAGAGAAAAGTATATTTAACAGAAAACACTTATGCTCTAGTTTTAAAACTTGTTAATTGCTATTTGATATTTGGATGGATGGTCGACTAACTACTAAATTCACATTATATTTTAGTAATTTTTGTATAATGGTTCTTATTACTTAGATTGTATGGAAACGAAAACGGATACACAGAAGCATAATACATTTTCGAAAGTTAAGTAAGTGGAAACATTTTGAAAATGCGTTTGTATTTATATATTATAACAATAGTAATAATAATTAAATATATGATAAAATACTATATTAGCCAACCTAGTAGTATAACTCAAAAAGAATTATAATGTTTAAAATAAAAATTTAGAATACTATTCTCAATCTAATCAAAATCGTAAAATAAAACTACCTCAAACTTTAAAGAATCAAAATAAATATATAATTATAACATGATTTTTAATTTAAATTTAGTAAGATCATAAAACACACATATAGATACCTATATTTGCAAAGGTAAACATGTTGTATGTACCATGATATTCAATTTAAATTCAAAACGAATTATTTAAAATCGTGGTACTCATTTGCAGTTTATTTAGTGAAAAATAAATTCATATGTATAGCTAATTAATTATGAGCAATCTAAAGGTCGCTAAATCGACTGGAAATATACCCCGGTAAAATTCTATATGTTGCGGATTTGAATGTTAGAGATATGTTTGCGAGTTGAATTACATGATCTGAACCCGTTCTGGGAGGATGTACGAAATTCGACCCATCAACTTTTAGTTATCCTAAAAAGAAAGTCCTCACTAATTATTTTGTTTGAAATTTCATTTTGCTTTAACTCCCTCTGTTTTCTTAGTAGGTGTATAATTGTCGTTGGTTACGGTTAAATGATAGATAATAAATGTGTCTATGGTTGGAGACTTGGTCCCATTTGGTTACCGACGTTTACTATTCTCAAACTTTAGAATTAAATTTTGTAAACCGTTTGATTAAAGATACTTGTCCGAATTGATCTTTTTAATTAAATCACAAACGTTGGTTTTGTAATCATATTTCAAAAAGCATTATGATTGTGTTTTAAAGTGTAGACAAGTGCTTAATGAATTTTCGACCAACTAGGTAGGAAACTTAGAATAATTTAACTTTTGATTTCACTAATTCTTGACAGTAGTTTTGACTTTTAAAGCATATGAAACAAAAATTTGAGTTAGCCATATGATAATCATAGGAAACACTCTTTTCATAAAGTATTATAACATTATTATGATCCTATATTGTACATACCGAATATTTAAAATTTTGTTAAAAGATAGGATAACATTATAGTTTGCAGGGTAATTGGAAACTCCTTTCAAATATCCCCTTCTCAAAACTTTTTTTCGCAGTTTCAAGATTTTCATAGTGGTTGTCTATTAACCGAAAGTCAGTTAATCGAAAGTCAGTTACTCCGTTAGGATGATGAACTAGATCGAGTGTGCAAGCATTTTGGGATTGGGAGGTTCCAACAGCGTAGGAAACTGTGTTAATTCCACCCTTCTGAGTTACATCGTTTGAGAACGATAAACGGTCTCGAAAAAAATCCATTTTCATATTACTGAAATATGATTTTTCTACCGTTTCAAGATTTTCAGAGTGGGTGTCGGTTAATTAATAGTGAAATTATTGAAAGTCAATTATTCTGACAGGACGACGAACCAGAGTGTAGACTTGGGTTTGAGATGTTCAGCAGTGTAGGAAACTGTATTAATTTCACCTTTCCGAACTACACCGATATCTTTTGAAAACGACAAACAAAAAAAATTTTAATTGTCTATCAAATCGTGTGTTTTTTTTGTCAAACTGATTTGTATTTATGTTTACATTTCCAAAATTAAGTATAGAAAGTTTCTAAAGTAGCTCTAGTATTTGTATTTTATATATTATGAAGTTGGTAGCAAAACTAAGTTTACAAAATTTGTTGTCTTCACTTGTTCCAAAACTCCAATGGAGTTATAGAGATCTAATTGCCAATGATTCACTCTAATTTGTAACCTAAGGAGTCTATAAGTACTAGTAATCATAATTTTGTCTTTTTTGCATATATTTTTTTTCTTTTTGAAATTGTAATTAACGGAGCAAACACAAACTAAAGTTTTTTTCTTAAAGAATGAAAAAAGCCAAGAGCATTGTGTCGGGCTCAAACAGGGACAAAACCTAATTTTACTAAAATAGTAAAACGAACTAATAATTTTTATGAGTACATCTTCGTTCTGTTTCACCCCCAAAATGTTCACATTTATCTCTTACCTACTAAAACATATATACATATATACCCCAAACAATGCATATTAGAAAATAAATAGTATTTTTTATCTTCGATAATATTTTTATCTGTTAATTAAAATTAGTAAGATGTTTTTAATGAAAGCATAAAATTTTTACAAAAAATATTTATATATGAATTTATCATATAAATTTAAATCATTTTAGCTAATTATTTTTAAAAACCTGCATAGCACGATTAGTCATACAATATTCAATAAGTTTAAAATTTACATACGATATTAGAAATATGCTAAAAATATATTTAAAAACTGATTTAATTATCGTATATTAATGTACTAGTATTTCGGGATATTCGTTCCGATGTCGGTTCGAGAAATACCCGACATCCGAACTACTCCACAATTTGGATCCACTCAGATATTTTGCTCGTTTCGGTTCGATTCTGTTTTTTCGGATCTGTTTGGATATCCAGATCCGGATATAGAATGCCAATCACTAATAGTTTGTTTATGAAAGATATAAAGTCTTTTAAAGGAGGAGTATAACATATATATCTTGTTCACTTGTTTTAGTTTGGCAAATTTTTTATTAGATCTATCTCCCTTTTTTCTTTTTGATAAATTATATAAGCTTGTAATAAACGCATTATAAATATAAAACGTATCTTATATATATATATATATGAAAGCATGAAGTACCTAACGCCACCGTGTTTACTTTACATATAAAACCTTTGATGTTATGTTGACATACACAATTAATCAATAAACTAAACAATTTTTTCTCTTTCCGAAAACTAAACACGGAGAGTCTGAGATATAATTTTAAATATCTAATATTCCTATGATGTTATAATAGAAAAGTAATATCTATCTTGTATCTTATTTTTTCAATAATCATGTAAATTTTTTTTGCTGAAAGTACTTTATTTTATATCTCTAAAGATATTTTTTTAAGGAATGTATTGAATCGAGTATTTAAAAAGATTTGATTTTTAATAAGCTTTTAGATATTTTGGTAGATAAGAAAAAAAATTAATATCACTTATAATTAAAAATTTCTACAATTTCACATAATTTGAATATTTATATTTTCTTATCTAAATTTGCAAAAGCAGTTTAGTAGAACTATTCAATTTTTTTGTCAGTAATGACGGATTTAAAAATAGGTTTTTAAGAGGGAAATTAGTTCAATTAACCCAAAAAAATCTATTATTTAACAAAATAACCAAAAACACCTTTTCTCTCATCTTTTCTCTTCTTATCTCTCTCTAACTTCTTTCTACAAATTTAGTTAATCTCCTTTTTTTTTGTTATTCCACCAATATACTATACTGTAGTGGCTATAAGTAACATGTAAAACTTTAGGATATACTCATATGGTTGGTATATAGATAACAAAAAATGGATAATAAAAAGAAATAAAATAATAAAAGAACTATTAATTATTGCTTTATTGATGAAATATGCTGGCAACAACACTTCTGATGAAAAAAGAACAGCTCAAGATAGAGATAGATATATAGAGATGAGAATATTAGGTCCAATTAAAAGTGTTGAGAGTTGAAAACTCTTTATGTGGTCGACACAAGTGCTAGCTGGAAGAAGGCGTGTTTGGCACACGTATACAACATATGTGAACTACGTAGTTACTTTTTTAATCATGATTATTAGTATTCAATGTAGGATTCGACATTCGGATATCCAACCATATCCGGATCGGATTTAGCTCAGATTTGGATTTTAAATTCCAACCATACAATACTCGTTCAAATATTTTGTAATTTCTGGTTTTAACTTCGAGTAAGTTCGGATTGGTATTAAGATTCCAGTTTTTCGGTTTTTCGGTTTTCCGGTTCTAAATTTTTCGGATATTTTAAAAAAATTTTAAAATATTTTTCGGTATTTGGATATATTAATATATTTATTCGAATTTGAGTCGGGTTTTTTAAATTTTTAGATTTTCGTTCGAAATGGATCAAGTTTGAATAACTACTCGAGATTAAAGACTTATCCAAATATTATTTTAGTTCAGATTCAATTCAGATTCAGTTCGGCTAAAATGTCTAAACCTAATAATAACAATTTCACGCTAAGTTTTTCTTTTCAGCTAATAAAATTGTTTAACCAGTTAACCTACACTTTATTCAAATCAACATACATAGGAATTGACTTTTATGAAGGAAGATCATAAATATAGTAATATATTCTAACATTGTTATCATTCAGATGCATGAATGTCGATGTATGTAATACTATACTCTTAACGATAAAAAAAAATTATAGTTGAGAAATCTAAGTCAAATTTAGAACTAACGTACGAATAATTATTGTAAAACTTGCAATAATAAAGAAAATATACGTCTACGAGAGGAAACTTTTTTTTTCTGCCGTAAACAATTTTTTGGTAACGAATTTTCTGCTAGAAAACTAAATTTTGATATAGAAACGATTCTATCAGCTCATTAATAGTCAGGTAATTTATTTACATAATTAAGCTAACGTTGATTATTTTATTTGATAAGAGAGCTAACTATCACGTCCCATTTTTCAAAACGGATCGTGACACGTTACGCTGCTTCCGCATGACCATCTTAGCTGGAAAAGGACGCGCTTCATCCAAGAAGGCGTGCAGGACCCAGGATGGTAAAACCCTTTAGAGTTAGACAGACCTAACCGGATGTATTCGAGATGTATGTCGCTGATCGTGGATCTGACTATGAGGGAGAGACTAGACCATCCCTGCACAAACTGGTCGGGTACTGGAGCCATATCCTTGAGGAGCCCAAGGCAGGGCGAAACCAGACAAATATGATCAAATAGGAGAAGGTTGACTCGACATATGAGTAGTATTGTCGGGCCGCACAACCTTTCAAAAAAAGCCCGTGACAAGTGGTATCAGAGCCAGAACGTTGTGCGCGTTATTATGCCAAGCGTCCGAGGCGGATATGCAGGAGATCTTTGTCGGCGGCGAAGAGATGAGAAGGGCATGTGGTGCTCGAGGTGAGTCGGTTGCCGTAATCCCAAGGTGAGGTGCCGAATTAACGATCAAAGTGGAGACACGAGAGTCTCGTAATGTCACAGCAGACGATTACGAAGATTTCTTTGGTGCACGAGGATGTGTACCATTATGAGTGGAGGAGGATGTCACACCCCGTTTTTCAGGACGGATCGTGACATGTTACGCTGCTTCCGCGGGACCATCTTAGTTGGGAGGGGACGCGCTTCATCCAAAGAGGACGTGAGTATTGGAGCCGTATCCTTGAGGAGCCCAAGCCAGGGCGAAACCAGCCAAGCATGGTCCAAGAGAAGAAAGCTAACTCGAAAAAAGTCTGTGACATAGCGCTGATTTTGCTCTTGAATTGTTGAGTAATAATACTTCTAAAATATAACAAGTAACTAAATTCATTATAATATTGTGTTTTTTGTTTTTCTAGATTAATAATAATTTACAATTATAATACTCTTTTATATATTTATATATATATATACTCACCGGTTAAAAACAGATTTTCTACACCTTTTACACAAATTAAAAATATAATAATTGTTTAATAATAAAGATTTTACTTACATAATTACAAGTTTTCAAAATCAATTAATTAATAATCTTCATTAATTCATATATTTTCAAATAATATTTTTAAAGTTTATAATTTATTCAGTCAGTTAATAAAAATACTTAAAAAACATAAAAAAAATCTAGTTTCGTAAAAAAATCAAAAAAAAAAATCAAAATGTTCTCTACTTGTATTGAAAAAAAAAATAGATACAGTATTAAACAAATAATTAAAATGACGGTAAGGAAGATAAAAACTAGAAAAAAGTAATAATAATATTAATAAATGTGACCGCACAATATAAATATGATATGAGAAATTTAATGTCCTTCCCAAATGAGATTCAGACAATCTTCCAAAGACAGAGCCAAACTCTAATAAATTTTCTTTCTCTTCTTCTTCTTCTTCGTCTGTGCCACAGATTCTCTCTCTCTCTCTCTCCTTCAATCTGACAAAAAAGAAAATCAAAATCAACTCTTTTTTTTTGTTTATTCATAAAACCAAAGAGAAGAAGAAGAGTGAAAAAAAGATAGAACTTTGTGTGATGTTCTCTCATGGGTTCTTCTTCTTCTTCTTCTTCCTTTCTTGAGCTTCTAAATAAAACCTCGTAGAACGACAAAAACAGAATCACACATGTAAGAAATTTTACCAAAAAAAGTTGTGTTTTTTTAGAACTTTGCATGTGTTTGTCTTCTGTCTCTGGATTGATGATTCGATTTTCGATTTAGATTTTGTGGGATCTATGTTGTTCAATCAATTTTCTAGGTCTTTCTGTGAAATTTTCCTTTTTTGAAATTGCTCTGTTTTTTTTTCTTTCTTCCTCTGAAAATTTTCTCGAGAAAAAAAAAAGTTTGAAACTTTATGCTTTCTCTGTAGGCAGCTTTAAAGAATCCAAAATGAGAGGAGAAATCGAAGAAGAAGAATGTCGATTCTTCGATGCATACGAAGAAATCGTCTCATGTTCAAATGAATCTTCATCATCTTCCTCTGTTATCATCTCTGGAGATTTACAATACGATGTTTGGATCAAAAGTCCAGGAAACGCTGAAGAACGTCGAGAGAAGTTCTTGAACTGGATGGGTGTAAGTAATGTGGTTAGTGAAACAAGGTTTAAATCTGAGGATGAGTTTAGTTCTTGTCGTTGTGATTCTTCTGTGATTAGTCTAATGGAGAATAATGTAGATAGAATTGTTGAGAAGAGTTTGTGTAAAGAGGAAGAAGAAGAAGTAGATGTTAGTAGTGGAATGGTTTTGAGGAATTTGGATTTTGTTGATGATGTTGTTGTTAGTTCTAGTCTTTGTTCCGGTTCAACTTCATCGGGTTTAACCGATAGGATCGAGCTTAAGTCGTCGAATCCGATGATTTTAGGAGGAATCATGAAACGGGTTAAGGAGAAATGGTTGAGTCGGTTGAAGAAAGTGCGTAAAGGAGATCCTCCTGACGATGGTGAAGTTGCGGTTTTCGGGAATAGGATCGAGAGAGTTAAAGTAAAGGAGTATAAGAAAGAAGCGAAGGAGCTTTCCGCTCTTTTTAAAGGTCAAGAGATACAAGCTCACGAGGGAGCGATTCTCGCTATGAAATTTAGTCCTGATGGAAGGTATCTTGCGAGTGCCGGTGAAGACGGGGTTTTGCGGGTTTGGAGCGTTGTTGAAGACGAAAGAAGTGACGAACATGACGTTCCGAAGATGGATCCTTCTTGTATATACTTTGAAGTGAGCAAACTCTCTGAATTGAGACCTATTGCGGTTGAAAAAGAAGGTGTTACTGGTTCGTTGATGAGTCCAAGGAAGAGAACAGAGTCCGCTTGCGTTATTATTCCCCCAAAGATTTTCCGAGTTCTTGATAATCCAGTTCACGAGTTTCTCGGCCATAGCGGTGATATCCTTGACATCTCATGGTCCAGGAACAATGTGAGTTTTGCCTTCTTGAACTTCCCTTAATTTTTTTTTACATTAACGCTTTGAACCGAACTCTAGGTTGACCCGCTAAAGGCTTTTCGTCTAGATACCTTTTCGTTATGTTTTTGAGATATCGAAAAACGCAAGAACGTAGATTCAGTCCCTGTATGTGTGTAATCTTGAACAGAAAACTAGACCGAGTTGTTCATTCTATGATATTGGTGGCAGCGTTTATTGTCAGCTTCAGTAGACAATTCCGTTCGGCTTTGGCAAATTGGCCGTGAGGACTGTCTTGGAATCTTCTCTCACAGTAACTACGGTAATGTTCTTCTCCGTCTGCAGATTAACATCGTTATGTATTGCTTCAGAACGACGTAAATTAACTCTTTTTTTTGGCATTCTTGAAGTTACATCTGTTCAGTTCAACCCGGTTGATGATGCTCACTTCATTAGTGGTTCAATAGATGGAAAAGTTCGTATCTGGTCAACTTCTCAGTGTCAAGTAGTAGATTATGCCGACGCTAAAGGCATCGTTACCGCAGTTTGTTATCGCCCAGACGGCCAGGGAGTGATTGTTGGAACTTTGACGAGCGATTGTCGCTTCTACAATGTATCAGGTAATGATCATAGTTTTACGAATCGACATGGGATTTGCTTTAGAAACTTGAACTCTGAATGTTCTTTTCTTTAGGCCATTGCCTTCAACTCGACGGTCATTTATGTTTGCATAACAAAAAGAAATCGTCGAATAAACGAATAATCGGCTTTCAGGTGCATTTTCTTCTTCCAAAATCGTCCCTAGTTTCGATATTTTTCTCATGATGCTCAGGCTAAGTTTCTTTTCCGCGCAGTTTGATTCAACCGACTCAAACAGAGTCTTGGTAGCATCCGCGGATTCACAAGTTCGAATCATAAGCGGTCGCAACGTTGTCCATAAATATAAAGGTAAATGCTTCTTCTAAAGTAATCATGAATCGAACAAAAGTATGCAAATTCTGAATATATCTTTCTTCTAGGCTCTCGAAATGCCGGAAATCAGATATCGGCATCTTTTACAGCAGACGGGAAGCATATTATATCGGCGTGTGACGACTCCTCCGTCTACGTCTGGAATTGCATTGCAAACGATCCCGAGCCGCAGTCTCCCGGTTTCTTCTCCTACTCGAAACGGATTAAGATCCGATCTTTTGAGAAATTCTCTGCGGATGTCTCGGTAGCTATCCCGTGGTGCGGGTTCGCGCCTGTAAACTCCGGCGGATCGGAGTTATCGCCTTCGCTCTTCTCCTTGGGGCGAGAGTACGTTCTCGATTCCCCCAAGGGAGCTGCTACTTGGCCGGAGGAGAAGCTAGCGAGCTCGTTTTCGCCTGTGAAGGCAATCCGGAGATCGCATTACAGACTCCTCCGATCCTCCTGCCGGAGAACGGCAGAGTCTTCTCATCTATGGGGATTGGTTATTGTCACCGGAGGATGGGATGGACGGATCAGATTGTTTCACAATTACGGTTTGCCCGTTCACGTTTGAAAAAATCCAACGGCTACGAAACGGTCTTTGTAAAACGTCGCCGTATTAACGTACCATTGTTGCCACGTGTCGTACGGTGAATCAATTAGATTTGTAATGCAGTTAGGAGTTTTGTATGGGCCTAATTTGGGCTTAACTCGATGGCCCATTCGTTATAGCTACCAGGTTCGGACCGAACCGGAGCTAAAGGTTTGGAACTCATATTTTTTCCTTGTATCGTAAAAATTATTAACTAGTAGAGGAGTATAAATTTTGTTCCGACTATTATTATTTTTTCATATATTAAATAACTTTTAAAATTTATTGAATTTGTGATTAAACAATAAACCACTAATTAAGTTTTAGGTTTTTAAAAAGTTAAATGTATTGATAGAATATAGCTAATAATGGAGTGTAATTAATATAATAATAGAGATAATTTCTCTATAAAAAAAAATATAAAATGTCAAAAATAAAATAAAAACTGGACTACGAATTTGGTGGGTTGAGCCAAGTCCATGCAATAGTGCAACGCATGGATGACTCGCGAAAATCTAAGTAGCAAGCTACTTTAGTCGGCTTACACCCTAAAAAAATAGAATTAATATCGCATGGACCGATGATCCACGTATCAGATATTAAACTGATAAGAACAGATACTACACTTGATCTTAGCCAAAAGGCCGAGAAAGGTATGATTTTCAAAAGAGACTCAGCTTCCTTTTAATAACACCAAAGTTTATGAGTCACACCTTATAGCTAACCGATGTGGGAGTTTTAAAAATACCAATTTTGTTGAGAATGTTCTCTTTGTTTCGAATCTCTGGCTTCGGACAAAATTATTTCATATCATTCATTACTTCGGTTACGTTGGAGAATTGGTTAGTGTTTGACTTGTTGTAAACCCCGAAGGTAAGAGAAAGCCTTCCGAGAGAAGAAGATTATTCGGAGAAACATGAGGTACTGAAGTAATCCGCGGTAAGAAGATAACCTTCTCGGACGATGACTGATAGAAGAATAAGAATCTATTTGGTGTTTTTAACTTATCTTGATACAATGCAGAGTAAATTCACATTCCAAATTCTTCTTATAAACAATATCTCTCATGTGTAATACTCTTTCAAGTAGCCAGGACCGGGTTTGTAAGGATCTGATTCGGCATAAGCTTCAGGACGATCAAACCCGAGATCATTCATACGGTTGCTTAAAACATGAAAGATGGCTTTTTTAGAACCTCCATATTCGTCTCTGTTTTTTTCGACATACTCTGTTGCTTCAGCTGCTACATTGTTGACGAATTCGAAGCGATTGTCTTCTCTCAAAAGCAATTGCTCTATGTCCATTGTCATTACCTTCCCAACTTCCCTTATCTTTCGCACTTGTTCTTCCACAAACGGAACTCTTTGCAGTTTGTAACGCAACATATCATCTTTCTTTGTCTGCAAACAAAAACAGAACAAGAGGTTGTCTTCTGGCTTTAGTCATGATTCTCGAAAGACAAAGGAACAAGAACAGAATGACTATCATCCTGATACGGTCAAAACTACAGACACCGAAGTTTATATAATACGCAATCAAATACCCTAAGGATCTTGAAAGATAAATAGTGCAAACTACCGCAAATTACTCGGTAAAAACTAATAAATAGTAAACGCGGTTTTCCTTCTTTTTTGAGTCCATGGACATTATAAAAAACCGGGTTTTTCTGGTACCCTTTCGAGCAACTATACCCGATACCCGAACTACTTGAGGCCTATGATCTGTTCAGGTACTTTGTTTAGTTCAAAACGAGATTAGGTGCCAACTTCGAGTTCGGTTTTTCTGCTCATTCCTAATAATAAGCTAGATTCTGAAATGAGGCAGAGTTCAAACTCAACAGAACATCATCCTCTAAAGCTAATTTCAAAACAAAACAATAAGAGTAAACTATAGAACAATGCTTACTTCTGTGGTCTCTAATATAGTTTCGATTTTTAAGCAAATTTCTTCACTAAATAATCACCAGACCATTACATGATTCCACATTGCTCATAGTCTTAAAGCTAATTCAGATGTTTCAGAAGGAACAATCTTTTCTTCTTACCAATGTTCTTCTCCGCCAAATACGGCGACCATTTTCATCTCTTTGCATCCCACAAAACACCTTAAAATTTCAACAAAAAAAAAAACCCAAAACTTATCAGCGAAATTCGTAATAGATTTAAAAACGAATCAAATACAAAACCTGAGGTTGAAATATGCAGCTTGAAGCTCGAGTTTTCCAGTTTCTCGCATCAGGAATCTGAATATACACAAAACAAAACAAAAGAATCGAATTTCGACAAAAACACTGGAAATGAATCGCAATCGAAGTCGACCCATCTCGTAAAATGAAGAGATGAGAGAAGAAAAGAGTAGAGATTTACAGAGAGAATCGAAGAGGAAGTGAAGGAAGCCATGGATGTGGAGGCTCTCTCTACAGTAAATAGATAAAACCAGAATCTTTCTTAAACCCATATATAAGCCTTACTCGCTCCGGTACAATGTTCATTTGTTCGGTTTAGTTTTGGTCCGTGCTGGTTTTTCCGTAGAAATTAAATTATTCTCTAACCGAACCGGGGATTAAAATTTTCCCGACTAAACCGAAATTTTATTATTTCTTTGTGTCTTTTTACATACAATAAAATTCTTGTCAAGCAAAAATGAACAATTTGCTAAAACAATTTTGTGATACTCTTTCTTTCTTTATTTTTTTGACTGGGAGGTTAACAGCACGTGGATCCTTAATTTCTAAGAAGGATCAGACCAAGTAAGATATCCGCATTTAACAAACCAAATCATCCCAATGCAACTCAATCTCATGACTTTCTCTCTAATTCGAAGAGTTTTTATCATTGGACCAACACTTCGTCGGTATTTTGTGATACTCTTTACGACCTTAGCGTGATGATCATGAGCATTATGTTATGTAAGTGAGAATGAAGTTATACTCCGGTTTATGAAAATAAAATGATATGTGAGGAGAGTTTTAAATGATTGATTTGATTACATGTGTCGCCGAATTGAATTTAAGTGTGATTGTCATAGAGTAGTATTAAGATGGGTGATCTCTCAGGAAATGAGTTTCCGAATTCGTGCGACAAAACGCACAGAAAAATCTCGTGGTGATCTGTAAAGACAATAAGTAACTCTTTAAGCCTCTAGAGGTAGTGTTGAATGTCGAGACACGCGGAGAGGACATGGCATTACAAATTCATTAACCATAGTTTGAAGCATTTTTTTCTACTCCTAAACTTGATGGTTGTTACTTTGTTATATTAAAAACATCTTCTAAATTAAACAAAAAGCCATAGGTTAATAACTATAATATTCTAATAGTTAGTGGGAGACCTCTATTATGAACTAAATATACATATATATATCATTACAACATAACCTCACCATAGTACAGAAGCTAAGAAACTCTATAGATCATCACCCTCCAAGAAAATGGCTTCTCGGAATCATCTCTTAATATGTTACACTCTTATAGCTATGTTCATGATCGTGCATGCAGCTCAAACCAACCGAAAGCTTCTTGAAACGCATCATGAAGACAATACACCATCCTCTTATTTCAATCCTCAAGCTTCTCTTCTTTCTTCTCATCGATCACTTGGTACTGAAATTTACGAGAGATCACCGCCTCCACCACCAACCAAGATAAAAACTATAAAAGTCTAATCCGAAACCACTAAGTGATGGTGAGCATCGGTCATGGAGAAGACTCACTCACAAGTTGTTGTTGTTGTCATGTTTGAAAGAGCATATTTATGTTTTGGATGCTTTGTTTTATTTATGCTTTTAAAATGTGCGCAATGTTTTATTTAAGAGTTGCTCTACGTTTTTGACTTTTTTTGTATTATTACTTTTCCAAAATAAAATCTGTGTTTTTTTTAATGAAAATTTATTGCGTAAATGAAATAATAACTCATTTTATTTGGTAATCAATACAACAAAAATATATCGATAAGCTACCCTAATAGCGGTGCAACACCTTTGGGTAAGAGGCGTTACGAAAGTCATACTGGAAGGAGATAATGCAAAGGTCGTGCAAATATTGCAAGGAAACGAGCTATGTTTTTCGCATAATAATTTGATCCAAAAAGTAAGGCACTGGATGACTTTGATACCTGTAATTGAGGTAACTTGGGAATACTGAGAAGCAAACGCAGTGGCAGATTCTTTAGCAAAAATGACATTCCCAAATAATGTCTGCTTTGAACATTTTAATCATCCACCACTATGTATTTTTCAATACCTTTTTCAGGATCAATAAAGGATTGATATAAAAAAAAAATCATATCGATAATACTATTTTCACGTTAAGTACTCAAATAGATCATTTGACTAAATAATTAACACCACAAAAATAACTATTATGAATATTACAAAACCTTTTTTTTGGTCACCAGAATATTACAAAACCCTAAATTGATTAATTTTCATATAGTTTTTACCATTTTATCCTTATTTTCTTTTTTTATTCACAAGTGGGGTTTTTTTTATAAAAACTCCAATATTATATTAGTATATTTTTTCACTCCTAAAAAATTAATTAATTTCTCACCTATGTTTATTTACCTTATTGACCCTAATATCAATCCAAGTTTCATATTAGGTAGAAATTGTCTTAAGTTTTTTTTTTGGTCAAAGAAACTGTCTTAAGTTAAATTCTGATAAATATAAGATAATTTAAAAATAATGTCCAATAACAAATTCGGAATTAATTAATACGAATAATATCAAGGGAAAGCTACGATGAGCTTGAAAAGCCCAATATTATTCAAATAATTCAAGACCAATATTATTCAAATAATTTTTAATTCTTAGAAGAAACATACCATAAAATTTCAATCAAAATTTGTTTATAATATTAGGTGCCACAATTGAAACTTGCAACAAAGTTTCAATCAAAAATTGTCTATAAATTTTCATTACATTTGTAACAAAATACATTGCATTCACATTTTGACAATCGTTCATATACCCAAAAAAACACATAACCATGGACGAACTTGGTAACAGAAACATCTACATTGATATTTTGTAACACAAAAAATGCAATTTGAAATTGGAATATAATTTCCGGTTTACCAATCAAAATGTTAAAAACCGGTTCCGGTTCAATATTCGTCTAAGTAAGTGTAGAGTGTATCATCCTTCTTGGTTTTGCGTCTGCTAAGCAATGCCTTAAGCAACCGTTTGCTCTTGCTCGGTTGTTGTTGTTGTTGGTGCTCTGCTTCTTTCTCAAATGCAACCCGAACCGAAGCCGATCTTCTCGGTTCGGTCGGATACTAAACCGGAAAAAGAAAATCAAGAATCAAAACCCCGTAAAGTTTAAATATTGAGGCTACAGAACCTTCCAGATCTTTACCCGTTTAGGAGTAATCACTCTACTTTTGACCGGGGTCGTTGGCCGGCTGATTGATGACGGTCGGATAGCGACTGAACCAGATCTTAGAAGTGGAAACCGATGCGGTGATACCGTTCGCTTATCTAGTTTTACCAAACGCACAAATTAAAACGTTTGCAATTGTTTTCCGTTAAGCGTTTCAAACTAAAAGCCGTTTTTTTTACCTTGTTCTTTCTTTGTTGTTGTAGCTATAGAGGAAAACGAAAACGTTGCTGAACGTTGAGGTTTCCGTTGAGACGGAGAATGAAGTATCGGTTTCCTGCCAAAAACGCAATAAACCGACACATCAAAGACTTACTTTCCGGTTAGATAAGAACAGAATTCACAACGAAACAGCGGAAATCTCTACCTAACGGACGGTAGAGGTGGAGGTGTTTCCCGAAATGTCGAACGAACGGCTTTAGGAAAACAAGAAAACAGAGAACAAATCAAGAATCAAGAACAAGATTTCTGAAATGAAATGAACAATTCATACCGTTTCTGAATTGATTCCAATCATCTTCTTCGCCTAAACTACTTTCGAAATTCTTTAGCTTTGCGAGGTTCCCATCATTCTTGGTTTCACCCGCTGACAACAAATATAATCCGCAGTCCTTAGTCCCGAAATCCGAAAGCTTACAGAGAGAGCGAGAGAGAGACTTACAAGGAAAAATGTATCTCTTATGGAACTTTGGAGTATCGATCACGAGTGATTGCTGAGAACGACCTTCATGATCCATATACTCTTGGCACATTCGTATCCTCTATACACATATACAAAAAAGAAATCACTAATCCGAACAAGAAGTTGATCATAAAACAAATCAGAGATGAAACACCGATTCATTTAAACCGATCTATTAATCATTACCTGTTCAATGCAAGATACTCGTAGTTCGGTTCCAGCTACTTCATCGACTTTTTCATCAACAAAGTCATTAACTTTAAACGTAACAGAACCCAAATGATCAACCGTATTAACCAAAGCCCTTATCGCGTAATCTTTAAGCGTCTCCACAACTCTGCAATAAAACACAAAATTAACAATCACTCTGAGCTTTAAACTAAAAAGAGTGTTGAAGAAATAGACTCACTCACATATCTTTTTGTTCATCTTTTGCATATGATAATTCGAAATATTCAGCTGCTGAATACAATTGTCTTCTCAAATTCTTCAAATCCTATCATATCACAATAACATTTCTACTTAAGAAATGATCTCAAGACTATAAAACATCAAGAATTTTAGAATCTACCTTAAGACTATCAGAGAAGAGCATGCTCTGTTGCATAGAGATCTCATCGTAATTCGAAGCTTCTCGAGGCATAGGCATTGTAACAATGTAATCTCAAATTGCAAAGAATCTAACACATAAAGCTTATGTTAAGGAATTTTAAAATCAAAAGATTTTAAGATTGTAAGAGCATGATTAATGCTGGTCTCTTAGGGTGGGATTCTTATGATTGGTCTAAGAGACCGTCTCTTAATCAATCCTAAGGATGTTTTTTAAGGTAACAACAGCACGTTAACTAAAGAGACAAGAAGTAGAATCCAAAGCTCTAAAGCAAAACACAAAACAGTTTGATCAGAAGAAAACAAACAAACAGATTTTGTCTGAATCTTCAACTATACTCTCTCTTATTAACAATTCAACACTTTTCTACATAGTATATGAACAGACCCACAAAAGGAATAGTTTTAAATCAAACCCAGATTAGCTAATACCTTAATATCAAGAAATTTAGAAGCTTTATGATAAGAACAAACATAAAGTCTCAACCTTTAAACATAGTCAATGAGAGAAGAAAAAAACAGAGATTATTATTAACCTGAGAATTCTCAATACAAAGACTCTAGCTTTTTGATTGCTTCCTCTTCTATGTGTGGATTTTTATAAACACCAAGAAGAAGAAAAGAAGAGACTTTTTTTTTTGCGAGTTTACACGAAGAGGAAAGTGAGAATTGAGAAGGATGATGAAGAAGAGAGCAATTAGAGGGACAAAGTGAAGAGCTTTTGTGTATAAAAGAGAAACCTTTCAAGTCTCGATTCAATTTTCGTTTTGACTTGTCCACTTTTGTCCCACCATTACCGGAGTAACACTCGGTTTCATTATTGAATGTTGTAAACAAAAACAAAGAGTCTTTTTTGAACAAATTAGCTAACAAGGTCTTTAACAAATTTAGTGAAAGTGTTTTTGTTTTAGTGTGGGGTTTTTGGAAAATAAAAAAGTTATATTTTTAATATATTTTCAAGGTGCAGCCGAAGACATTGTATCCTGGTGTTTGAGTATCCAGAGTCAATTCTCATGCATCAAGTTCGACCCTCTTCCACCACAAGGTGGAGAGAATATGTGGGGTTTATGTTCTATCGAACCGGTCTGTTGTGATCAAGTAGAATGAGAGGAAGTGAAATTCCTTCTAAAAGTCAAAAATAATTCTACTAATCGTGCTGGAAAAAAAAAACGTAATTTGTTTTTTTTAATAGTCTGAATCACTACTGTTACTATTACAAATTTTGAGAAATAACTACGAAAACAATACTTTACCGTACAAATCTTTCCGTTCCATCGGCTGACATGATGAACGATCATCGCTTGCACCACGTTGAAGACTTCTTATAAGCCCGCTTCCATTAATTTGCAATAAATCTGCAATAAAAACGAAATTTATTTAAAAATCGTTTTAGGTTTGTTTTTTTAGTGTTTGTGAGAGTAATGAATAGAATAAAACATTTTTTTTTACTATGTCTGTATTTGACTAATCTCTATTTCACCGATATTTTATATCGTAACCATTTACCCCCCCTCCCTCAAATATTAATTTCTTTTAACATTAACGAGATATTTTTTGTGATATATATTTTTATACAAAAACTAAAAAAATCTTATAATTGTTTAAAAAAAAAACTGATTAAAAAGTCTATACAAATAACTCTTTCATTAAAAGCTTTATTCGTACTTTTGACTAAAACGTTTATTGGTACTATTTGGTTAATTTCAAAATGCTATGGTTGCATAAGTCTTTCTAAAAATATTTATAGGCCTTGTATTTAAAATAAAAAATAAAATTTAATAGTTTTTCAGAAATATCTTCATTATTTTTTTTGGTAAGGAAAAGAAAAAAGATTATTAAACCAAACAGTCCATGTCATATAACACTTTTAAATGTGAACTGGTTTGTCAACTTTATGAAAGCTTGTTTTGAATGTAAACTACGAATAATATAATACTATTTTCATACATTTGATAATAGGGAATTAGAATCGTGCGTGCTTGAACAACAATATTTCTAACGTATACGTGAGACTTCCATTTATGGAGATGAATTGATGTGTGAAGAGAATTTAAAATGATTGATTTGACTATTTATGTCATCAAAATGCATTTATCTTTTCGATTATTAGTCTTGATGGAACTCCAAAGTTAAGTGTGCTTGTGTTCGAGTAATATTAGAATTATCAACTTTCGGATGAACGATTTTTTAAAATTGTGCTAGTGAGAACATAACCGAATGAAAGATCTCGTGGTGATTTGCAGAGACAATAAATCAATTTTTGAAGCTGAGGTAGCGCGTCTATCCGTTGGACAAAGTGATCCCTCATGCATATAGAAGAGCGTTGTTGACACACGAGAGAGGTGGACGGAGGCGTTGCAAGATCTTTAATAAAAAATCCTTTCGAGATCAGTCGAGATGATAGGTTAATCGGTAATTATTTTTATTTTTTTGTCATCAGTCTAGTGGTTTAGTAGTGGATCAGTCGAACCCGGGTAAGTGAGCTTGACCAACAGAGGTGGTAATCACTGTACCGCTTGTCATCGGTAATTATATTTAATCCACAAAATGTTAACTTATTATGCATATAAGTTAATGAACTTTCACTATATAAAATATGTTCATTTTATTGGTCAAAAATTAATGTCGTTCTTCTAATAAGTCTCATATATGTTATATAATCGTTGATATGTTTTCAAAATCCTAGTGAAATGCTACAAGTTGATGTTGTTATTATAGTTGAAAACAATGAATAAGGCGAGCACGTATAGTGGACTTTATTATATTTTACGTTTATTTTCATTTTGTGTGTTACTTACTGCTCTCCTACTCATATCCCATCTTATCATAGTATTAAAGTTTGATTTAATTTATTTGTTTTGAGGAATCGAACCCACCAAATTAATCATGACTTCATCATTATTATTTATCATTGGTAATCGATTCTGTCTACTTTGTTGACTACATCCCCTATTATCTATTATATATGTTTCATAGGTAAGTGTTAGTTTAAGATTTAACTAGGATTTTACGTGCAATTATGTTCGGGTTCGGATAATTCGGATTCACCTATTTAGGCAGGTCTGGTCCACATAGGATAGGTAGAAGTGCGAAGGTCCATTGACCTATCACCAAATTAAAAAATTTTGTTAACAAATAGGGTCTAAAAAAAATTATGTGTTTTTTGGGTCCAAAAATTTTAGTTGTAATATTATAGGGTCTAAAACGTTTTATTAGTAGTGTAAGGGGCTTAATATTTTTTCTTACCCTAGGGACTTCAAACTTTTTGGGTCGGGCCTGTATTTAGGATTCGTTTAGGAAATCGTTTAAGTTTTGAGTCTATTACGAGTCAGTTTTGTATCGAATTCGGGTCATTTTTTTAATTTGAGAGAAATCGAGGTGGATTTGAAAACTCTAGAAACCCAAAAAATTCGGAAAAGATAATGTAAAGAAAAAATTTTCGTTGCGGAGCCCTCTTTAGAAAAAAATACACGACATATATTCGTTATACATATGTCGGAGCCCTCCTTAGAATTTTGCTATTTGGGATTTGCTCTGCTTCTAGCGGATCATAAATTTTAGTATTCGTTTTGTTCGGAATAAATACAGATATTCAGATTTTTCGAAACAAATCAATCAGGATATTTTTAGCTGCTGAGCTCTAATAGAAACCGTTGAAAACTCTAAGATGAATAACTGAGATGGGCTAAAGTATTTGGTTTAGTTTTAAAATGGGCCTTTTGTGTAAAATACAAAACATTGGGCTCGTAAGAAACATCTTTAATGGTCGTTTATTTTTCTACACGTTTTGAATATGCGGTTCCTAATTAGTTAAGAGTTTAACTAACTAACTGTAATAATTGAGTAAACACCATAAACCAATCGTGTCATTATGAGTTGTTCGAGAGTTGACCATGATAAATCATCATCCTAAGATTATTTTATGTTATTGTGTGAGATTCATTATTTGCGATTCGTGTAAATAATAATTATGTTATTTGGGCAAGCTCCAATGATTGTGGTAGCTCTCATATATTCAATATTCATTATATTTATTTTTACCTCACAAAAATTTATAAATTTCGTTTTTAATTAGTTACAAATTACTTTTTTAAAATACATATCCTTTTAAGGTTGTTAAACGCATAGTCGGTTTAGAAGCATGTCCAATGAAGTATTCGCAATTTTTTTTTGAATTAATATGTATATATATTCGCCTCCAAATAAAAAATATATACATAAAATATTTGGTTCTCAATTTAACTCCACAAATCTCAAAACCTATTTTGATTGTCATGCATGATATTTTTAAAAACATACAAAAACTAATAGTATTTTGGAAAATTGAAAATTTTGTAAAGTTCTTTTGTGAAATTCTTCTCATGAAAATTTTGAAATACAAAAAAAAATCTAAAAGTAGATAGTAATATGTATATAAACTGAGCGGAACACCGTGACTTAATGATAAAGACGGATGTTTCCTATGAATAAATTGCAAGTTCGAACCTTCCCGGAGGGAACTACCTCACGATGTCTCTGCTTATTCACACGAATATGGATCTTTGATTTCGGTCCATTTGAATACCCGGTGACGGAGTCTATTCGTAGACTGACCTCGCACCCGAGGATTAGATCTATTTTGTCATCGACCCCTTTATATAACAAAAAAAAAATGTATATAAACTTAGTTAAGTAAAAGTTAGTTAATGCCTCGTGCTTCCCTCGTGGGAATTATTTTATGTATGTATATAAAGATGATTATTTCCATAAATAAAAGGTAAAAACAAGCACAAACAAACATGTCTTTACTTCAACCAAAGAAACAAAAAGAGAGGATCATAATCTAAAAATCTCCTTTTTAATTTCTCAAAATCTTTTATAGTTCTTAACAAAAGAACATTGTCTTTGGTTTCATTTATACTTTGTGATCAATATGAAAAAATCAAACCAACCAAAAAATGGAAGAAGTTGGTTTGGTGAAGATGAAAATGTAGATGCAGATTTGCTAGTGGATCTTCTTGAGACCTTTAGATTTGGTAAAACTAATCTTCCCACCGGAAAATATCGACCCGAGACGGCGGTTACAGTGGCGGCGACAGCGGCCGAAGTCACCACGGAGATGAAGGATGATGAAGAAGATAATGATGGATCTCAAGGTATATTAGTCAACTTTATCATTTTCATAAATGTTTTTATTTATTATTTGGTACCTTTAAATTTCTTTAGTTCCAATTTTGTCCACTTAGTTTTAGATTGTCGATATTAGCCCCCAATTATTTAACCGGATACAATTTTGCATAAACCGGTCGATCAATTTTCGGTTTTGGTATTTTTGGTAACGTAGGAAGCAAGTCTGCTCATGAAAACGCATCATTAGTGTGTTTTAGTTCGGATCAATCAACACTCGAGACTATTATGAGCAAGACCGGTTCAAACAACGAACCGGGTTCGAACAATGAACCCGGTTTGAGCAATGAATCGGGTTCAAATGTAGAAACTTGGTCAGAGTCAAGCTCTACACACTTACCAAATGTTGACAACGAAAGACAACATAAAGAAGAAGATGGCGAGATAGTAGTAGAAGAAGAAGAAGAAGAAGAAGAAGAAGAGAACAACGAGAGATATTCATCAGACTCGGAAGAAAAATTAACCCTAGAGAGGTTACTTGCGATACAAGAAAACTATGAGCTTTACTGTCCAAGTTGTAGCTCGTGTATAACCAGAAGTGTGGTTCTTAAGGAAAGGAAACGTGTGGAGGAAGGTGATTTGTCTGTGGTCGAACCACCGGTTAAGGAGATCGAGCCACCGGTTAAGGTTCATGTCCCTGATGTTATCTACACTTGCTTAGCTTGTGTAAAATACTTCATCTGTTCAGGTAAATCAAACTGTTTCAAAACCGGTTTCATCTCAAATTAATCTGTTTGGTTTTTATCGGTTTTCGAGTTTGAACCAGTTTTTAATTTTAAATTTCAGGAGTTAGGTTCTTCTTACTACTTGATTATATCAAAGGAAAACCGGTTCAAGATCCAGGTATGTTATGGTTAAATATAATTTATTATGTTCGTCCTCTATTATAAGCCGGGCTTAACAAAATTTGGATGCAACATCTAGATATTTTCGTTTGGTCAACTTAGTATTTATGTCCAAAATTTTAAATATTTCGGATGCATACTTATACAGAGTTTACAATCCAATTGTTGACAAAAAAAACTACAATTTTTAGATAATTACTAATTTTTGTGAATTTTATTCATCAATTTTTTATTCTTTTATTCGAAAATAAAAATTCTAGATATATCATACTAAAAAAGCTTGAATCACTCAATAATATGATATACAATTGATTATTAGCTAATTTTATTTTAAAAAGAACAAAAATTGTAGAAGCATCACATTATCTACAATTATGTACAGTTGATGGACATTTAGAGGCAATGAAGACTAGTGACAACACAGAACAACTGGCTCAAAACAAACCGGATGGAGAAAGATTCGCCGTCGAGTTGTTGAAGAGCATTGTCTACGGCGGTCTCACCGAGACAATCGCCAGTCTCATTGTTGTAGCTTCGGCCTCTGCCTCTGGTTCATCCACCCGTAAGTCATACTAGTCTTAAATAATTCAAAGACATAATAAGTAAGTTGTTGAAATAATAAGTCAAAAACATAATAAGTAAAAGGTTGAATGAATGAGTGAATGTTATGAGAGTTTTCGTTGTAATAATTATGTGTAAAAGTCAATGGTGTCATAATTATGTTTGAGATAATATCTAAAGAATATCATCTTTCAGTATTAATAAGCAAACAAATAAAATATTATTAGTTTATCGCTAATCCTATGATTGATTGATCCTCATTATAACTAATAACCATATAAATGATCATATCTATAAATTTTTAAAATTGTTTCAGTGAATATTTTGGCTCTTACGGTTGCAAATTTGGCCGGCGGACTCATCGTTCTTGCTCAAAATGTAACTATTTTTCTCTTTAATTCGAAGAGTTTTTACCACTTGACCAACACTTAGTTGGTTTTTCGTTCTATCAATTGCTTATACCATTTCTTGAATTAATCGGTTTCGGTTTTATTCTTGCAGCTTCAAGATCTAAAAAACGATTGTGATCAAGAAAAAGATCGGTACGAAGAATTGTTAGGGAGACGAGCTAATCTCCGGATGCATATCTTAGTAGCGGTCTTGTCTTACATTCTCTTCGGCCTAATTCCTCCATTGGTTTACGCATTATCCTTTTACGAAACCGGAGTCAAGAACTACAAACTCGTCTCGGTTTTCTCGGTTTCTTTGGTTTGTGTAATTCTGCTCGGTATGATCAAGGTCTATGTCCGAAAACCGGAAAATGCACGTAAATCGCCGAAACCATATCTTAAATCCGCGGCTAAATATACTTCTATTGTTGTTGCCTCTTCCGGAATATCATACTTTGTTGGAGATATGATGGGAGAGTACATTAGGGAGCTAGGTTGGTTTAGTTTAAACCAGGTCGGTACGACCTTACCATTTGACGGAATTAAACCGGAGGAATACCGGTTTACTTCCTTTTAAATTGAGGAACTATAAACCGGTCATGACAGAGTTGTAAATTTCTGTTTAAATTACTAAATCTTTTTTGTCTTTCTTTTGGCATATGCAAAGCGGACTTTGTAAAGAGTTAAAAGTAAAACAATAATGGTATTCTTGTAGGTAATGCATGGATTTGAGTTTAGTTGTAGAGTGAATCATTGGCAGAAAAAGTATTATTTGGCTTTTGGATTAGCATAATTCTATGTCAATGATTCATTTAGGATTGCAAGCGGTTTAAAAGGCATCACTATATTTCTTTATGAAGCAATGACAACACTAAAAAATGAGAGAGACAACTAAGTCGCCTTAGTCTAGCGGTGAAGGGACTCCGGATGGAGTTCGTGGAGCTAAGTTCGAGTCGTTTTAGTCACCCAAACTGTCTTAAATGGTGAGAATACGTGAAGTGCCGTGGGCTTCGTGGACCCATAAAGCTTTTGAGAAACCCACATTTATCAAAAAATGGAGAGATATAGCGAAGTAAGAAAATAGAAATATGACACCACTAATTCGCAAGAGAAACTTTACTACTACTACTCTAACATCTATGACAGTCTCGTACTAATTTGCAATACAAACTCCTCGGTTTTGATTAGTCTATTTAGTTATCATGATATTATTTAGTTTTATCTTACATATATGTTTAGGTAACATCTATGGAGTTAGTGTTTCATATTTTTAGCAGTCTCCTATGTTTACCAAACAATGCATGCGTAAGAAGATGAATTACATTTTTTAGTGTTTTTAGTAATTTTCACCATTATCTATCTATATATATTACTCAATAAATTGTAAATCTAAGAGAAAAATGAATTAAAATAGTAAAACCATTTGTCACGTAGAAATAAATTAGCTGACCTGAGGAGGGCCGCAAGCTGACAAAAAATATGGGCCGGTTTATATATGAGTTTGGTCAGCTAATTTAACAAAAGTTGTGTTAGTGTAGTGGTGTTGACTACTTTCAAAATCTCTCAAGTCTCAGAGGAGTTGAATCCTTGATTTGTCGAAACATATACCTACTTATAAAACATCATATGCCACTAGACTAACAGCTACTACAAGGAAATTAGGGCCGAAATTATATATATTTGAATCAGGACCGCAAGCCTAAACTTGGCCTACTTGGATTCAGAGCCGACCCTGAGTCTAATCACAATTCATCTCTAAAGAGCAATATTTTTTTGCAAACTGTATAAAAATTTAGGGAATTTTTTTTAATCAGATAATATTTAAAAACCAAATAATTTTTATTGGAGTTTCTACATTGACCTTTCATATTTTATTTTTTTCGTTGGACATTAAGATTTGATTCCAGAAATATGTTTGTTATCCGATGGATTATGTTTTCCGGAGAGATTATGTTTTCTGCCGGCTTATTTATTTCTTTTGCTTTGGTTTTATTGGTTATAAAACTATTACTATTTGTTTTTTTAAAAATTTAGGGAATTTAAGTCATATGAAAAAAATAAAAAAAAAGAAATATTGTAACAAAGTAACCATAAATTTTTACGTTTTGTTTTTTTTTTCTTTCTCTTAGTTACCCCTTAAAACTTTTTTTTTTTACAACTTGGATGAAAGACATTTTGATAATACGCCCCACTATTATATTATTAGTAACTTTTTTGCCCCAAATATATAAAGCGTGTGGGTTTGGCATAAAGCGTGTGGGTTTGGCATAAAGCTTTCAAGAGACTCTTCACTTCTCCACTCACTCTTCGTCTTCTTCTTCTTCTTCTTCTCTGGTTTCGCTTACAGTTTCTTTCTTTGCTTTTCCCCTTCAAAAGGTAATCTTCTTCATCGGTGATTCGAAAGTTACATTCTTTTCTTCTAGGGTTTCTTCTGATCACGAATTTTGCATGTTTCAGATGCTTAACAACAAGAAACCACTCAAGAGAGCACTGATTCTAGACGACGACGACGATGATGAAGAAGAAGATAGATTTTACAGACTCAATGTTCTGTTACCGAACAGAACAAGTGTGACATTCACTGTTACAAACCCTGATCCTGTAATGCCCATGAAGAAGTTTCTCAACTTGGTGAAAGAAGAATACGAGAAATCTCGGAAAAATTGTGTTTTCTCAGGTAAGAAAAGGAAACAGATTGATTGGAACCTTGCTGCTGAGTCTGATCTTGAGTTTAATGGTGAAAAAACTCGAGGCTTTGTTCGATTCGAGAAGTTTAAGACTGATTTGTGCAACATTATACGTCTTGATGTGAGTTTTGTTTCCTTCACTTAGCTTAGCTTTGTTGATAATTTCAATTTTGTGATGTTTTTGCTTTGGCTTCACATGTTAATTTTTTGTATCAGGATGGTTCTGGTGAAGCTTCTATAATGTATGAGGTGAGTGTTATGTGATATAGTTTTTGTATGTATATAAGTTGGTTTCATGATGGTTCTGATTCTTGATTTTGTTTGCAGAATATGTGGGATTTGACTCCTGATCCTGAGCTACTTAAAGAGCTACCTGAAAATTATAGCTTCGAGACCGCTCTTGCTGATCTTATTGTAAGTGTTTCAGTAATGGAAACTTTGTTTGTTTTGAGTTTTGTGTTCAATTTACTATCAGATGATGAAATTGAGTGTGTGTGTGTTAAGTCCTTTGTTTATTCTTGATATGGAAACTGTGATTCTCGTGTATCTTATATGATTATTATCACAGGATAACTCTTTGCAAGCTGTTTGGTCGTGTTCTCCCGGTGATCGAAGACTGATAAGGTCTGTTCTTGTATCATACAAATGTCAGGTAAATTAGAATTGATTTTTATCTTTTGATTGCTTTTTGCAGTGTGGATGTTCTTGAAGATCGGATTTCAATATTCGATTCTGGTCCTGGAATGGACAGTAACTCTATTGATAAATGGTGAGGTTTTTTTCCCCGCAGTTTTCTTCAAATTTTAGCAAAACATGGAAGATATTGTAACAATGTACCGAGAGTCATATAAAAGATTAACTCACACATTCTGTTACTCTAGTTGATACGGCATGTTTTATCATTCTTCATGTTTTTCTAAACTGTGCAGGGGAAAAATTGGGGCTTCAACGCATAGGTCTCACAAATCTGATGCTATTGGAGGCAAACCACCATACCTTATGGTAATTAAAAATGCCTGAAGAATTATAGAACATTTTTTACATAACAAGTCATCATAACTCAATATCGAAGAGTATGTTGTTCCATCTTTGTCAAAATTGAGTATTTACTGATCTATGAAGAAAATTCACTCTTATGCTATGTAGCCATTCTTTGGGATGTTCGGATATGGAGGTTTTTATGCTAGTATACATTTGGGAAGGTGAGGTTTCATTTGCTGAAATTGCTACTTACCGATCAGCGTTGTATTCAACTAGTGATTGTCTAAATATCTTATATCTTCTATGACTAGGCGTACTATGCTGTCTTCGAAGACGAAACAGTCCAAGAATGTATTATGCTTGCAACTAAGTCAAGAAGCTTTGATTGACAGTCGTTCCATTCCCCAAAAAAACTGGAAGGTAAAACAATCATCTGTTACTTAGCTTCTTTCTTTGCTTGTTGAGCCTATATCTGTAAACAGTAGATTTAATTTTTGTAAAGACCAGCGGTGGAATGAGGGATCCTTCGGAGGAGGAGATTAAGTTATCGCCTCATGGAAGCTTCACAAAGGTACATACTTAGTTTGATGCTGCCAACTTTCTCCTAGATTCTTAGCCAGTTGGAACTTCTTGAGTCTATCATTTTTAACAAAAATTATTATATGAGTTTGTTTATTCATCTCCTTCAGTGATATTATGCAAAATTTACAACTATTCATAAGCTAGAGATTCTGCATAACTTTAGATTTGATATAATGAGAGAATTGTGCATTATTTAAAGTTTTTGGTACTGTTCTAGGTCCTATATCCATATGTGCACTTTCTCTTTATATGACTTTATTCTGTTCTCATGATAATGCGAGCTTCGATGTGTATCTGCATTTCCAGGTTGAGATATTTGAACCGATATGTAAGATCCCTGAACTATATCATCTTCAGTGCAGACTGAAGGATATATATTTTCCTTACATCCAGGTATTCTTTGGCTAATTTAAGTACAATATGCGATAATCTCTTTAATCTTGTGTGTCTTGGTCCGAGTTTTCGTTTGTCTTCTGTCAACATGTAGAATGATGAAATCTCCAAATCGGGGAGGACTGTAAGGCCTGTAGAGTTTCAGGTTTGATATTGTCATTCTAATACGGAAATTATTTTTCGAGCTCTTAGTTGCAATCTTTACCCATGTTTGTGTTCATTTCTTTGTGTTTTCAAGGTCAGTGGAGAGGACTTAGCTGAAATAGAGGGTGGTGAGGTTGCCACTACCAACTTAAACTCGAAGGGTGAAGATTTTTGGTTTCAGATTCGATTTACCGCTTGCAGAGAAAAGAAAGAAGGTACTAATCCTCTAACAGTTCAAGATGCTACCTCTTAGTCAAGTATTTGGCAGTTTTTGTTTCATCATATAGTAGTAAACGACAAGAGATATCTTCCAATGAACAGAATATTTTTTTGTAAGCGACGATGAATTTTTCAGTGCACTTATGCTTATGAAGGCTAATCTAGCTTAGATGGACATACTGAAACTAGAATATCATTTATCTCATTGTTTTGAGTCTGACTATATATGTTTTTCACCCAGGGACAGTCCAAAAGGCAAATGCTCGACTCAGGTTCGCCTATATTCCAATCATACGGGTACATCAATCCTTTCCAGAGAATCTAACTTTACCTTTGATTGCCTTCTTGAACTGTTAACACTTTAGAAGCTACGATCTATGTATGTTGCAGGGAAAAGAGGGCGTTGACATAATTACGGAGCGTTTACGGGATCAAGGATATAAAGTTTCTGACTTCCAAAGTTTTAGGCGTGTTTCTGTGAGAAGGCTCGGTCGCCTTCTCCCAGAAGTCCCTTGGGTTAGTCTTCATTGATCAGCATTATCTGGTTTCGTGGATTATGTTGCAGACAAAGAGTTATGACACAATGCCTTGTTTGTATTAATAAAAAACTGGGTATAGGCATCAATTCCGTTTATGGAAAGAGGAGCCAGAGCAACTACGCTTCAGAAATGTTGCCAAAGAGTGAAATGTTTTGTTGGTACGTGACCCTGATACATAGTAAATTGTCGGTATGTGACCTCGCTTGTAAATTGTTTTGTGAGTGTATGTTTTATGTCCATTCTTGATGGTGGTAGATTTGGATGCTGGCTTTAGCCCATCGCCCTCAAAGGTGAGCTAAACACTATCCTTAATTTGCTAATGTAATTAGTACGTTATTGTTCGATTGTTGAACAACTACTCTTTTTTTTTGCAGACTGATCTTGCAACCCAAAATCTCTTCTCTGTGGCTCTGAAAAATTTTGGTAGCAAATCTAAGGAGAAGGATAATAATGGTCAGTTTTAAAACCCTTTTGTTGACATGTTATTATATTTTTTTTAGTAACTAGAATACACTTCTCGGTTTTTTCAGATGTCACTATTGTGATTCATAGAGAAGGCAAAACTTTGAATTTTGGGCAAGTGGAACAGAGTTATCAAGAATGGGTTCTTGAGAAGCATAAGTCTTACGATGAAGAACACGCATCCGGTGAAGATGAAGCAATCATTGTATTTGATTCCTTGGATAACAAATCTCTTTGCATTTCGCCTGATTGTGAAGGTATATATGTGTGTGTGTGTGTGTGTGTATCTCTTTGAATTTGTAACTGCAATTCTTTTGAACGCTAGCTGTGAGGGTGCACAAAGTAATGAAGAGAAAAGGGATGTCGTGGGAACGTGGAAAAAATATCAAGATTCTGAGAGGAGCATGTGGAGGAGTTCACAACAACGATGTCTACGCAACTATTGACTATTTCATTATCGAAAACTTTGACGACGAAACAGGCGGTAAGTAACCATCATCATCATCTAGACTCCAAACGAGAAACATTTTTTGTAGTCATTATTGATTGAGCTGTTTTTACGTGTCTTCTAAACAGGCGATGCCCGGATTATATGCAGGTGATTGTTTTCATTTAATATAGTTCGCTATTATTAGTTGTATTCTGAATTGTTTAGTCTAGGCAATTCAACGTCTCTGAGGACGACGGGTGCGTGCTTTCAATCCTTAATGGAGTTTCTAAACTGGAACTTCGAAGTTCTTCATCTTTCCCAATCGGTATCATTGACTCTGGAAAGGTCAATAGTTGAAGCCTGAAACCTTTCTGTCTTTCTTCTGCTTATTCTTTTAACTTCACTCTGATATATAATTTTGTATAGTGTCTGCTTCTAGATGAGAATGAATGGAATAGAAAACTTGAGAGGCAAAAAGAAAAGGACCCATCAAGAATTGATTTACTGGATGAGAGTGATTGCAGAGAATTGAACCTTACTGGGGTAAGAACATTTCTTTTCTAACAAAAAAAGGAGTTAGATTTAGTAATAGCTTTGGTGTTATGGTTTAGGACATGACTGTTAAGTGTTGAACTCCACCTTCCTCATCTGCATATTTGTGTCTGTAAAGATGAGTTAAATGTGCAAGCAATGGAATTACTTTATTTATGGATTTGCATATTTGTGAATGACCAAAGTGGCTCTCTTGTTTGATGGGTTAATGTTCAAACTGTTGTTTCTCAATCTTTTTCCGTGAAACTAAGTAGTTTCGTGTTGTAGGAATCAAGAATTGGTGATTCAGTGTGTGCTGGACAAACTCCCCCGCAA
The DNA here is from genome assembly GCA_900406275.1 of Anastatica hierochuntica. NCBI lineage: Eukaryota > Viridiplantae > Streptophyta > Magnoliopsida > Brassicales > Brassicaceae > Anastatica > Anastatica hierochuntica. Next base: position 48,857 of record OVAN01000598.1, read on the forward strand.
CAGATTGTTGCAGTTGTTCGACCTGCTAACTTCACATCTTCAAAACTGTCGAAAAAGTTGGATCAGAAACATATTGTGAAGATGAATGAAGAAATGCTCATGGAAGTAGAGTTACAAGACAAGAATATGAAAGAAAGGGATAAGAACGCTAAGCCTTTATATTCTGATCGTTCTTTTCCTACATCCCGTAGAGGGTTTCATGGTCTTTACATCTTTCCTCTTGAGTCCAAGTTCCCTAACCTGTTCGAGAAAGCTGGGACTTACAAATTGCGTTTCTCTATTGTATGTAACACTATAATCTTTATCTGCAAGTCTTTGTTTGCAGAGTAAGTATAAAATATGAATGTTTAACGCTTTTCCTTTCAGGGAAATTTGGTTTTTAACCAAAAAGTGGTTGTTAAACCATCTTCGAAGGTGGGAAGTTGGAAACTTGCTGGTAGTTTAGACTCCATGCAGCAGTGTAGTGTTCGGTAAGATCATAAATTGTTCATTTACTTTCATTCTTAACAAGTTTGATCAAATATAGTTTGTGTCTACAGGGTGGGTTCCTCATTTCCGTCTTGCTCTATCGCGTGCTTTGATGAGTATGAAAATCGGATACCATTCGCTTCTGTTCCGCGTCTGGAAGTCAAACTGAAAGCTAGCCCGACATTCGAAGTAACTATTGCTCAGTTTGAGGCCAACCTGATACGCCGTGGAATTCTCAAAGTCAAGGTGTTTTTTAATTACTTCCATTAGTATTCGAGCTCTAGTGTTGTGAGTATACCAAATCCGGCTTATGCTGCATGTTGAAGAAGTCCTTCATAGCAGTTGATTTTCTGACAGGATCTATTTTTCCAACTTTTTCGATACTAATGCAGAATATGCTTGTTGAGACTACTGAGTTAGATAAGATCAGACCACATTATAAAGCAACCTTAGAGATACGCTCAAGAGATGAACCATTTTCTGTCTCAGTTGCTTGTAATGGTAAGCCTAGTGCTTTTAATATGTATAGTAACACTCTTTGTTTGCTTGTTCAGCAAAAGCTTACGGTAAATTACACTTAGAGAACTGAAGTAGCATGTTTTTTGCTCAAGGAACCGAGAAAATTGGAACTCTCTATTAGGACATGTAACATGAAATTTGTTTCTATTATCCTTAGAGAGCTTTTCGTATTTCAGTTAATCCAGGGCCGCTAAAGTGCGTTGTCGAGAAGAATCGACATGCTTTGGAAAAGTTGCTTCCGGGTTCTACTGTTGAAAACTATATCTTGGAGGTATAGATATATATATCAAAGGTTTATACATATAATTGAAATTAATACTTCTGTCAAATCAGCCAGCCGAGTACTATACTTTTTTATGCAGATGTTCGATGGATACGGTAACCATGTTGCAGAAGGTACTGATGTTTTGCTATGCATTGATGGCTATGGTTTTCAAGATTCAATGGGCCTAAACCGGAAGGTGCAAGAAGCTTATTTGCTTACATTTCTTTTCTAGAATGGCTGATCGATGTTTTTGCAGGAATGTAATGGATAATTTGCTCAAAGGTCTTGTTAATTACTGTTTGGTTATTGTGTTCTGTTTTTTCCCCCTTTGCTTCTTGCCATGGTGACACTATCTGAACTCTGGTTTCATTTACTCTTAAGTTTTTTGATCATTCCATAGGTGGACACTCATGGCTGCATTGATCTATCTGGAATTCTCAGAGTCACAGCAGGCTACGGGCAAACTGGTAACAGCCAGTGCCATTGTTCTGTTAGATGTTAAAACAATTATGTTCCGGATTGTCTAATATCTTTGTTTCTCCGTAGTATCTCTTTCGGTGATGTATGATGATGAAGAGATCTTCAAGAAAGAGTCTCTAGTTTTGGAAAGAGAGCTCAGGCTCTTGAAAGAGGTAAATATCACATATATAAGTCCATTGTTCTGGTGGTTCATCGTTCATTTTCTCTGCCTACACACTTATCAAGTTTTATTAATCCTTTCTCAGCTTCCTGAGCACTGTACTGCTGGTTCAAATCTTACGAACCTCATTTTCAGAGTGACGGATTCAGATGGTATTATGGATACTAGCATCCATCATGACGAAAAATCCGGCTGTTTCCACACCTTGAGCATTGAATCTGATTCAAGATGTGTTGAGAGAGGAATCAGATATGACTTTGTCCATGGTTCCTGCAAAGTTCCTTCTCTTCCCCTACCAGAAACCGAAGGTGTCTTCTCTTTCAAGGTTTTCCATTCTCGGTATCCCGAGCTTCATATGAGCTTAAAGGTAACAATAATTTGTGAATTGTAGTGGAAGTGCATGCTGTTGATAACATCTCCTGTTAATAATCACTCGCTGGTTTTCAGATTCCACTTACTTCTGCTCAAACATCTGAAAGAGATGAGAATTGGTGTTCTACATCTTATTCAAGGATGAGTCTTACACCTCAATCAAGGAAGGCTTCAACTACACATCCAAGAATGGCTCCAACTCAACAGACTCCATCTTCACAGTGTAGAGGTTTGTCCATTGAGGCTTCGCCAACACCTCTCAGTAGCCAAACTGGCCTTATGGATATAGAACAGTACAATGAGGTACCATCATTACCATTTAAGGCAACACCGGCTGCAACTCAACAAACTCCATCCTCAGGGTTTAGAGTTTTGTCCATTAAGGCTGCGCCATCGCCTCTCAGTAGCCAAACTGGACTTATGGATATAGAACAGTTCACCGAGGTAACATCATTACCATTTAAGCCACAAACATTGATCTTTATGTATCATTTATGCCTTAACGAAAGCATAGCAAAATCTTGAATTATCTAACTTTTGTATCCCGATTTCATCTCTGCCGCACCTTTGAAAATGCTCCTTTTTCCTGCAGGTATTAAAAGAGAAACTCAGTGCATACGAAACAAGCATACTGGAAGTAGAAGAGCGCCTTAAATGTTTGGAGGCCGAACATGAACAAGCTGATCAAGAGTTTAGAACTTTGCAAGGTAAATATTTTCTTGGTTTAAGATTAGAGATTGTTTATTTGACGCTCATTGACTCTGAAACCACTTTAAGTTTATAATTAAGAGTTTCACAAAATGTTTATTAGAACATTAGTCTTAGTATAATAATTTTCTAAGCCAAAAGAATGGCTAATGACAGCATAAACCGGCAATTTTCACCTAATTCATGAAATTTTCAACTCAGGTTCTTTGAAGCCTCTAGGTGTTATGTCCCCAGAGTGCCTATCGACTAAAGAGTCTATGATGAAATATATCGAAGAGAAGCGTCCTGAGACTGCAGCATCGGTTTTCTGTTGTTTGTACCGCAAGGCGCCCCATCCTCAGTCTCTGTTTCTGGCAAAGAAAGGCGTGTTTGGCCTCGTAGCGCTTCTCGGTTCAGTTGCAACCACCGCCCTTAGCAGGTGTGATCATTTTACAGCCACATTTTTTGCTGATCATATTGTTCAAAACTTAAGTATCTCTATGTTGTTTGTTATGTCAGGGTATTGTCTGATTATTTGGGAGAAGACACAATGCTCACTCTGGTGTGTAAATCTTCACGATTTGGACCGAGTAGTGCTGAGTATCTAAAGCTTCAATCTGAAGCAGTTAAACTCGGAAGATCTATAACCAAACGGTTTCATGTTCTATGTCTTGATGCAACTAGGTAACACTTTTAACTTTTGCGTTTGCTAAAACCTTAATATCGTTTCTAATAAGAGTTACAAAAAATGATTTTGGTAATCCTTCCGAAACACATATATAGGCCATGGATGGACGGAGTTGTGGAGAATGATCCTCAGGAGAAATTAGCAATGGATGAACCGAAGCTGCCCGATGGAGATCCCATACCGGGCTTTGTAGGCTATGCAGTGAACATGATTGAGTTGGCTCCTGAGGATCTGAAGATAAAAACATATGCGGGTCACGGGCTAAGAGAGACGCTTTTCTATGGTCTCTTTGGGAATTTACAGGTTTATGAGACCCAAACTCATGTTGAAAAAGCTTTACCTTACATCAAGGGTTGTATTGGCGCAGTATCCTTAGATGGTTTCATCGCAAAAGAAAACGAATTTATCTACTCCGGCTGCAGGTTAGTTCTTTCATTTTGACTGTAAAGCTCAAAACTTGTTCCAAGTTAGTGTTTTAGTATGTTATTGGTTATGATATGATGTTATGTTTGGTTTTTTTCGTGGGAATCAGCAAACCGGAGATTCATTTCCCGATATCAATATATGGAAATGGAGAAGCGAAGCTGAGGAAATTGGAAGAAGCAAGAGAAAGAGCGAGAATCGCAGCAGAGAAGATAGTGGAGGAGAGGTCTTCGTTGCGTAAGTTAGAGAAAAAGTTGAAGAAGATGAGTGAAAAATATGATAGTATTAATGCAAACACCTATCTTAAGAGAGCTATAGCTTTTGGAGATTCTCACCCTTAACCGGATGGACTTGTGAGTTGAACCGGACCAACAACGGTTTAGAAATTGGTTTAAATTCGGTTTAGTTTGTGCCTTTGGGGTAGTTTTTTGGCTCTAGGTTTTGATCTTTTGATTGCATGGTTCACTCATGAGAGCTTCAACGACTGTGGAATGTGTAAATATAACTATGTGGAATGGGTAAATATGAATATGATATTTATGGGTTTCATTTTATGTTTTTCGTTTATTCTTTTGTTGCATTCACTATTTTTTCACATCTTCTGCATTAGCACTTGCATTGCTTTTGCTTTTGCTTTTGGGTGGCGTCCATTAATTCACTATCCGAACGTATCCGGCTTTTGCGCTCCGTCGTGTCATCATAAGGAATTGCATCTTGTTTTAACTTATGCAATCTACTCATTTCAATAGAGAACAAGAAGATCCAATGCACCATTTAGACTGTAGCGATTCTTCGTGACATGTTTGGTCTTCGGGAAGAACTAATTTTAGCGTTTATAGAAATTTCGTTTAGTGTTTTTAGTTTTTCGCTTGGGTGTAAGTTTGTTGTTGTTTTATGTCCGTTGTGTAGTCGGGTTGTGCTTCCTGAAATTCTACACTACAACTAGTCGGAATTTGCCGGTTTGTTTTCTAGTTTGTTATCGGCGTTTGTATGTTTCCCAAGTTTATGGATTATCCAAAATAAATTGGGAAGAAAACACACTTGCATTGCTTTTGAAACTTGAAAAGAAAACAGAGGAAGACGTGAAAGAAAACAGAAGAAGACGTGAAAGAAAACAAGCAAAGTTAAACACAAACATATAGTGTTGGAACTATACTATCTAATAAAGCTACCGATTATATAAACACAAGATTGATTTTCTGAAGTTTTCGCACAAATTAAGAAATAATAAATATTTAATAAATCATGTAAATAGTGTTAGTAGTTGATTTAATTTTTTGAAAGAAAAAATATTAATGACAAAAATTCCTTTTTTTTGTCAACCATACATTAATCAAACCTTCATTCCCGAGTTGGATAACCAATTCGGAGGGGCGAAAAACAAAAATTACCTTACAAAAATAGAAAATCAATCTTTGAGAGACAAAGAAAAAACCTAAAACATCAATCATTTTGGGACGGAGGGAGTAGAGTAATTATACATTTTGGATGTACAAGTTTGTGTTTGAATACTAAAATTTGTTTTGTAGACTCTAATAAAAACATATTTATTAATGATATATTCGATGAAGTAAAATAGATTAAAAAATTAATACACATTTATCTATTTATATGCGTTTAAATATTTTTAACTATTCATACGTCCTTAAATGTACAATTAAAACTAAAATGATATTCTATGTCCTATTTTTTACGTAAATTTTGAAAAATAAAAAAGTTGTTTATGTGAATCAAAATTTATATTTGATTTTTTTTTTCATTTGTACATGCTAACAAACAATCACAAGATTCAGAATTACTGTATTTTATAAAATGCTTTTTGCAGTATATTTGTAAGGCACATATGAGCTAAGCAATATTGTATTAAAAGAAGGGAAACTTACAAAAATACACCTTTGTATTGTCTGTTTTTCAAAAATAC
>OVAN01000599.1:0-54802 GCA_900406275.1 Anastatica hierochuntica
GTAATGGTAAGAGTATTATAGAACAAACGTTTTGAGAATGAGCGATCTAAAGAAAACTTGAAAGAAGAGCAAACTATGTTAAATGGTAAATAAACCGTCTATCTGTCACAACATGTCTATGAACAAAAAAGCGCAAAGTCGTCATAAAAAAAAATGGAACAGTAAAAAAAAAACCCAACGGCTATTTACTGAATTTTGGATGGTCAACTGACCTTAATCATGCATGCTAATATGATCATTAAAACAAAACAACATTTCAATTAGAGGTGGTATAGTGTATATAATAGTAGCACAAAGAGGTTGGTCTTTTCGCGACCCGCGCGAATTCAATCTCTTCTAGTATAATAAAACATATTCAAAGTATTCGTTAAAATAGACTAGACCACAATTTTCGTTGGATTTCCGTCTTCTTTCCTTCAAAAACCTGAAGAAAATTGCCATCAGTTTTTAGATGTTTTCTTGTAGTGAAAAAAACATATTGTCAATATAGTTTTTATCTATCATTCACATTTTTTCGCAAATAAATGATTTAACATATAAAAGGCCATGCATATACTCTATTACTAGAACATAAGTAAATAATATGAAATTGGAACAGCATGTTGCTGGGCTTTCTCGGCCATAGCGGCTGTGGAAGGCATAACAAAGATAGCGAAAGGGGAACTTGTGTCGCTGTCGGAGCAGCAACTGTTGGACTGCAACACAAACAACAATGGATGCCAAGGACGAGGGAGAATGTCAAGAGCTTTCGAGTACATCATGAGCAACCAAGGAATCACCACAGAGAATAACTATCCATACCAAGGTTCGCAACGAACCTGTGCTTCAGCAACCTCAGTGGCTACAATCAGCGGATACGAGAGTCCCGAGTAATGACGAGGAAGCGTTGCTAAAAGCGGTTTCGCAGCAGCCAGTTTCCGTGGCGTTAGCCGGGTCAGGGTATGCGTTTATGCACTACTCAGGAGGGATATTCGACAACCAAGAGTGTGGGACGCAACTGAATCATGCGGTTACGATTGTTGGCTACGGGACGAGTGAAGAAGGGATTAAATATTGGTTGTTGAAGAACTCATGGGGAGAATCTTGGGGAGAGAATGGTTACATGAGGATCAAGAGAGACGTTTATTCACCACAAGGTATGTGTGGTTTGGCCATGGATGCTTCCTATCCACTTGCTTGAATCCAAAGATCCATGATGGGGTTTGTCCAAGAGTATTATTGGCAACATATTTATCAATAATTTACGTTTTGCCGTCTTTTGTATTTTGGAAGTTATAAGTTGTTTGGTGGAAGAATATATTACGTACGTTGGTGTACGTAATAATATAAATAATATAAAGTTCTTATAGTAACAATTGCTCCATTAATCTGCATAAATTATATTTGATGAGAATCGATCTCAAAACCTTTTAGTATAGAGAATTAATTAATCGTTTAATCAATCACTAAATTAAAAGGGTTTCCACTCAAAGTTAATGTTAAGATCAAATGATCAAACGTCTTGTTCATAACAATCAAGTAGACAAGTTGGATACATGAAAATTTTTGGTTTTGACGGTTAATCATATTTTGTTGAAAAATTTTAAATTATGATAAATTTTCATCCAAAATACTTTTTTTTACAACTTTTACTTTTATCGGTTAATCAATGGTGTGCAAAATTTAAAATTCTATCAAAAATTCGCTGGAAAAAATTATAAAATTTTAAAACTTTGCATCGACCCATCTAACTGATTCTTTGGTGGGGATTTTTTGGAAATTTGTCAAAAAGCCGTAAGAAAATTTGGACGTATTTCTAACAAATTTTATTTAAATAAAAGATTAAATAATTAAAATAAATCCTTTATTATTATTTATTTTATTTGAATAAATTCAATTAAATACTTTTGACTATAAATAAGATATAAATTGGAAATTTCCGACATATAAGCATTTTTTATCAATAACACTTTTTAGCTTGAATATATCAAGTTTTTTAAGCTTGATTTTTAACTCAAAAATCAATTAGCAAATGGATTTCTTTGATGTAGGATCTTTCTCTCTAGATTAAGAAGCAAACCCTTCATATATGCTGACTTAAGAAATAAGAATAAGCGTGAAATCGTAAAACAGATAAATTCGAGCGCAATTAATAATCACCATACAAACTTCATATTAAATAATTATATTATGAGGTACGTTGGCCTACGTCATACATTTTTCGATCCACTATGCATAAGAGCATGCGCAATGGAATCTTTAAGAACATCTTTATTGGTAGGATACAAGGTCTCTTTAATTTTTTTTTAAGACGAACCAAGCACGGATCGCCACGTGTTAGACGGGTAAGACACAAGGTGTCCTTATTTAAAATCCTTAAATAAGAATTTTAAAAATTCGATCTTTGCACTGTTCACGGATCCACTGACACGTGGCGGTCCGTGATTGATTATTTTATTTTTTTAATTTTTTTTAATTATGAAAAAAAGATTTAAATTAAATTACTGTTAAGGACTCCAACAGTGTGATAACACCATTGGAGATGCTGTAACTTCCAAAATACATAAACTACAAAACGTAAATTATTGATAAATTGTGTTGTCATTGTGAATGACAACTTGCCAATATTCTCTTTAACAAACCCATATCAATCTTCAGATTCAAGCAAGTGGATAGTAAGCAAGCATGGCCAAACCACACATTCCTTGTGGTGAATCAACGTCTCTCTTGATTCTCATGTAACCATTCTCTCCCCAAGATTCACCCCATGAGTTCTTCAACAACCAATACTTAATCCCTTCTTCACTCGTCCCGTAACCAACAATCGTAACGGCATGAGTCAGTTGCGTCCCACACTCTTGGTTGTAGAATATCCCTCCCGAGTAGTGCTTAAACGCAGCCAATGACCCGGCTATCGCCACGGAAACTGGCTGCTGAGAAACCGCTTTCAGCAACGCTTCCTCGTCATTACTAGGGAGTCTCTCGTATCCGCTGATTGTAGCAGCTGAGGTTGCTGAAACACAGGTTTGTTGCGAATCCTGGTATGGATAGTTATTCTCTGTGGTGATTCCTTGGTTGCTAATGATGTACTCGAAAGCTTTTGACATTATCCCTCCTTGGCATCCTTTGTTTTTTGTGTCGCAATCCAACAGTTGCTGCTCTGACAGCGACATAAGCTTCCCTTTCGCTATCTTTGTTATGCCTTCAACAGCTCCTATGGCCGAGAAAGCCCAGCAACCTCCTGTCACATTTTCATAAATTTCACATTATTTATTTTGTAGTAAATGGCCTACTATATGTTGATCATTTATTTGCAAAAATAAAAAAATGAATGATAGAAAAAAGTTATATATGCTTACTTTATACGATAAAACGTTTTATATCATTATAACGTTTTATATCATTATAACGCGATTTGTTTTTAGATTTAGAGGCGACCCTGAGACCAAACAAGGCAAATATGCGCTTCCAACCTTTGATTTTATAAAAAAAATTATTTTTAAAAACAGTTTTTTCCAAATAAATATACAAAACCAACCATTTTTTTCGTTCGGTTCTAGTTTTTGCTAAATATGTGAATCTCAGGACCGACCATGTTTTTAGTCACAAAATTGGTGACAACATGGGCTCATGTAAGTTGTTAAGGGAAAGTAGAGTAAGACCATCTCCATTGGGAGAACCCCATTTTGGGTTCTTAACATTATTTAACTAATAAAATTAAAGAGAGAGAGAAAGAGAGAGAGCTAAGAGTTGGCTCTTAAACGAGAGTTTTTAGAACCAACTCTTAGTTTTTTTTTTCTTTTTGATTTAATTTAATGTCTTAGAATCTTGCAATGGAGATGATCTAATGATCATATTAGTTACTTACCACATTGGCCTTGGTGCTTAACTGATGTTACGGCTCCCTTCTGTCTCCAATCCAGGCTTTCACCGGCTTCAACGTTTTCGTATCTAAACGGCGTTGAGGTCTCGGTCATGCCCTCGGGCACCACTAGCCCCGTGTACCTCGCCCGAAATTCCTCCTCCGTGAGATCAGAGAACTCATTGACATCCAACTTATACGTTGTGCTCGTATTCATGTTGAAGTCCTCGACGAACTTTAAGTTCTTCTTAAAGATCTCGAACCTATTCGTTCTCTCGGAATCTTCTGTGTAAACGCGATGGAATCGAGTCATCCATTGCTCATGTTTCTCCAAGGCAGAAGCTTCGAAGAGGCCACCACGAGATGTGGCTCTTGAAGCTCCCAAACTCAAAATGATAGTTAGAATCAAGAAAATGATTGAAGCCATGTTCTATGAGAGAGAAAATGTTTTATGATATACTCTGCTTTGGTTTATATGATGACTTGGTTGCCAAGAAATGAGTGTGAGAAGGTGATGTTATATAAAGATTATCAAGCTCGTATATACGTATAGTTGAACATGCTTGCCGTTTGAATATTCTAACAAGATATTTTGTCAGCTTCTAGTAGCCAATTTCCACACGCTACGAAGTCAAGTAAATGGCTAATATTGAACAAAAATAAATAAACTTTTCTTTTTTGTTTTCAGAGAGTCTATCTATCTATTATTTCTGGTAGTTAAATTGTACACAAAAAGGTTCAAATTTATTAATTCATTTGAATATAAAAAATCTTCAATGAGGATGAGCTTACATAAAACATTTTCTTTAAATCGAAACTTGTGATAACGAGGCTTGATTATTATAAAGTGTGTAGTCTGATTATAGCTGAAACTTTTCTTCTAAGACATTGTTATTGAAGTTTTAGGTGAATATCAAGTTACATGATCACATATTTCAATTTTTTCAGACAAAAATAGTATGCAAAAATTTTGTTTTGAATATTATGTGAAACTCCGGTTAAACGAAACATAGTAACATTTAATGAGAATTTAAAAGAATTGATTTGATTACATATACCTTCAAATAACATTTATCTTTTCAGTTACTTATAATATGAGAGAATTAGACAATTAATTGTGCTTCTATTGGAGTAATACTACGATCGATGACTTCCTGGGAAGCGATTTCCGGAATCGTGCGAATGAGGACAAAATACGGGGAAATATAGCGTTGTGATTTGCAGGAATAGTAAAACAACTTTTCAAAGTCTCTAAGAGGTAATGCTTTCGGCCGCTGGACATAGTAGGTTTTCGGATCTAGAATGAAGAGTCGGAATACACGGAAGGGGTGGACGGAAATGTTATATACTTGAAAGCAAATTATAAGTCTCCATATATTTTGGACCTAAGATAAGCCAAGGGATGCTAATCAAGATAATCTAGATGATAAGCTTGTGTGCGCAAATTTATTTATCTCTACTACATGCTTAATCTCAACTAGATATGTAATCATTTCATGAGAGATTATGAAGTTGTGCGAGGTGTGTAAGGGCAAAAAAAAATTGTAATAATATTTCTTTCACAAAAAGGCCAAAAATATTTTCAATGAAATAATAAAAGGCCAATTTCTATTTTTTCACACGGGACCAAAACAAAATTTGAGAAAGTTTGATCCGTCCCTAAATCGTCGTATATCGTTCTATGAGTTTCATGTTTTTTCGTTTTAAAACATTACATAGACATTGCGTTATACATGCTACAATGACGTGAGAAGATAAGGAGGACGAAGAGCTTTGTTTTCTAGCTGAAGATGACGGCACAAAGTAACAATTATGAAAAGGGAAGGACCATTTTTGGATTAGCAAGATTCCTTTTATACAACATCGTGATGTTGAAGGTGAAGGGAAGTAGTTTCATGGTGATTACATTTACATAGGTGTTTTTTGTTAGTGAAAGCCTCTGATTAAAACCAAGTCTTTCGACAATGTTAAACCCTTTGGCGCCATTTTCTTTGTCAACTATATCCTTTTGATTATTTTATGTTCCTTCCGTCCCAAGGAAGACAAATATAATTAAAATGTTATTTGTTTGGTAATTTTTTTGGGTTTTTACTAAATAATTAAGGTTTTTTTTCCATGTTATTGTTTAAAAATTGTATCTTCACTCAACTGATAAAAATTTGTTTCCCCTATTTTAATTGTTCCAACTAAATAGAAGGATCATTATAATGAATATTCTCAAAAAACCATTAATAAATTTTAAAATTTCCAAAATTGTTTTTTTTTATGCCTCTCCTCCTTTTTTTTCAAAGATTGGGGATGAATTTCAAGATTAAAATTGTAATTCACCCTAATATTATATTGATTTCTTTTTGCTAATCCCGCATAAGTAAATAATGTTTTTTATTTATTTTAAGCAAATTCACCTCTAATAGAATTGTGATATTGATGTATAATCCTTTTCTCCTACAAAATAAAACATCTTTTTTTAAAGCAAATTCACCACTAATAGGATTGTGATATTGATATATAATCCTTTTTTTTCCACCTCTAATAGAACTGAGATATCGATATATAATCCTTTTTCCCACAAATTCACTTCACTTGCACCGCGCTGAAAATTTCTTATAAGCATATCCACTAATCTGCAATAAATTGCGATCTTCGGAGAATCGATCCTCTGGCCTCCTGGTGTAGAAACATTAATTAACCATTAATCAATCACTTGACTAATGAAGCTGCCACAAGTTAAAACAATTACAAAGAAAATTTTTGGTATATAACAAATGGTTATTTATAAAAGGGAAATAAAAATAAAAATTTACGATACAAAAGAAAAAATATAATATTATTTTCCTAAATATAAAAAAAAGACACACGACCCATGACTAATAAAAAAACATTGTATTGAAAACAAAATTTCGTTTGAATAATAAAAACAGAGTGAAGCTAACGACTCCGTAACGACCATCTTTTCACGGCGACTTTTATCTCTTCTTCGTCTTAAGAGGAGGAGGCGGAGCGAGAATCTTTCCGGCGTAAATCGCCATATCCGTCAAGATCTTCATGTTCCAATTCGCATACACCATCGGCGTCGGGTGAAAGAAACTCGTCCTACACATTGAAATATTCACGAGCGCAAGAGCTTGATACGCTCTCATGAATCGATAATCTCTTAGATACAAATACTTCAACGCGTTATCGAGATGAGCATCCACTAATCTATAAGCTTTCCTACAAGCAGCGAACTCTGTTTTCTCTCGACGATCTTTCGCTTTCGGAAGAAGAGATCCTTCGATATTATCAAGCGTTTCTATGGCGTTGATCCAAGCTTTCGCCGCGGTTAATTTCGCGATCGTTTTGATCGATGTTTGTCGTCTAATTAACATTGATGTGATCGTTCGATTGCAGAACTTGAAATCGATTGTTTGTTTGCAGATTCTGTTGATTAAATCTTGTGTTGTTGGATCAGGGACGACGGAGAGTGAAGACGTGAAGGTAATGCAGATTAGAAGAGAGACGAGAAGATGAGCGAAACCCATTTTGCTCACAAGGTGTTTGATGATATGCCTAAGAGAAAAACTAATTGGGTAAGATCATATTTATACTCTCTTTTTACATGTCTTCTTAGAGAATGTCAATCTTATGATGTGGACATCTAAATTTTTTTGATTAGTATGAGAGAAGAATGAAGAAGAATGATCATGAAAATATATATGTTTGGTGAATTTTTGGTTGAAAGACAATGATGTTATGCTTATAGATCACATTTTATTCAAATCCCTTTGGTTTGAAGTCTTTCCAAAGTAATTGAGTTTTCATTTCTTTATTACTATTTTGCCATTGTTAGTTAAATAACGAACTTGTTTAGTATGTGAAACTAATTATTACGAATCACAAAGAAAAACCTTGAAATCTTGTTTGATTTACTCCAAAATGTTATCCAAATTCTTTTGTAATTTACTATAATGGTCCATTGATAATTCGTTTATTTAGGCGTTAAATTTATATATTTGGTAATGTGAATAGATTATAAATAATAGAAACAAACAAATTTGATAACCAAAAATGTGAGTGTGGTGATCAAACTATATTGGTTGGTCAACCAAAGATTCATCAACTCTATCAAAAATTCCCAAAGAAAATGTAAATCTAAAACGACGGCGTTTAAGTCAAATCCCTAAGCTCGAAAACGACGACGTTTGTTACAGCTTAAACCCACAAGGTCAAGGGTTTAGTCGTTGACCATTTGGGTTTCTTCTTCTTCTTCTCTTTCTTTGAGAAGCCATGTTTGGTTCTTCGAGGGGTCTCTGCTGCAGCAGCAGCAGAATCTGGAATCATTCTCTGTTTCTGAAACGTTCTGGAAACTTCCGAGCTAGCTTCTCGACGAAGCGTGTTGGTACGCATAATGGAACTTTCCACTGCGACGAAACCTTAGCTTGCTTCATCCTTCGTCTTTCCTCCAGATTCTCCAATGCTCAAATCGTCCGTACTAGAGATCATCAGGTACTGTTTGTGCGAACTCTTCTTTCTTCCGATTCAATTTTGACCTTTTTCCCTTGAATTTCCAGAGAAATTGTTCTGCAGAGGGCTAATTTTGCTCCAGTTCATATGTAAAATTTTTTGAGATTTTAAAGAACTTCTCATCGATTCTGTATATATTATGCGTGTGTCGATATGATTTTGTGCAAGGTTTTGGAGAAGCTTGATGCGGCTCTTGATGTTGGCGGTGTGTATGATCCTAAGAGCGAACGTTATGATCATCACCAGAAGGGCTTCACTCAAGTGTTTGGCTATGGGTTTAACACTAAACTCAGTAGTGCTGGGCTTGTCTATAAGGTATATAAATGAAGATACTTTCTTGTGATTTGGTTGTTACTTTTTGCTGATAATTTTTGTGTTTTAGCACTATGGCTTGGAGATCATTGCTAAGGAGCTTCAACTTGATCAGAAACATCCCGATGTTCATCGGTTGTATCTTGCTGTGTATAAGAACTTTATTGAGGTTTGGTGTTTCTTGCTCTGTAAAGGCTGCTTCTTTTGCGGTTAGTGTTTTGGTATTTATTGAGTAGAGAGCACAGAACAAGCTAAAGTTCTTGGTTTTTACTAAATTAATGAATATGTTGTCGTATTGGTCAAGTGTCGTTAAGTCGTGGCTTTGGCAAACGTTTCTAACTGAGAATGCTATCGAAGAAAGATGTTTCAGTTTTGGAGTTAAGAGATGGTGGATCAGTTCTTGAACTTTTAGTTATTGTGATGCTCTTATGCGGTTCTAAAGTAGTTGTGTACAATTAACAGGCTGTAGATGCTATAGACAATGGCATTAATCAGTATGATACTGACCAGCCTCCAAGATATGAAAACAACACGAGCTTGGCACATAGGATTGGAAGGTTGAACTTAGACTGGACTGAACCTGATCAGTCTAGTACCAAAGAAGATGAAGCCTTTCATCGGGCAATGGAACTTTCCGGCTCTGAGTTTCTGCAGGTTTTTTTTCTCTGCTATAACGAATGTTGTCTACTTCTGATAAATAAATGAAAACTGATCCCATTTCACTTGTTTCAACGGTTATGTTTGCTTGCGTATTTGAATATAAATCTAGAATACAGCCAGACCAATCGCTGAATTGACCTGTGTTTCTTCTTTCTTATAGTGCGTTCATTTTCACGCAAAATCATGGTTACCAGCTCGGTCAATTGTTATGGAGTGTCTTGCGGAACGGTATGATGTAGACTCCAGTGGAGAAATCATGAAGCTCAGTAAGCAATGCCCAGTAAGTTAAAAAAAAAAAAATTAGCTATTTACATATATCTTCCGCATCGTGGCTTGGCTTAGAGTTTGCTAGACGGACTAGAACTGATCAAATGGTGGGACTAGATTACAAAGTCTTGCGAGTTTTGTGAAATTTTACAGTGGAAACTCCATATATTCGAGCTCGAAGAAGAAATGAAGATTGATCCTTCCATAAAATATGTTCTCTACCAGGTAAGTTTACGCAACCGATTTTACTATGTTTGTAAGCTTTGGTTCAACAATGAGTGAGTATGCGGGTTTGTACAGGATGATAGAAGCGAAAACTGGAGAATCCAGGCGGTTTCGGTTTCGCCAGACAGGTTTGAGAGCCGTAAAGCTTTGCCAATTTCGTGGAGGGGTCTAGAAAGCGAGAAGCTCTCAGAGGAAAGTTCAATACCGGGCTGTGTTTTTGTGCACATGAGTGGTTTCATCGGTGCGAACCGGACCTATGAAGGTGCATTGGCAATGGCAAGAGCCTCTTTGATTGCTTAGTTTTATTTGCATTATCAGAGAGATCGATTCTTTGGTTTAAACCGGTTTCTATAGAAATCTTAGTGGTCACTGTACTTAGGGGTGGGCTAACTTCCCGAACCGATTTTCCGAACCGAACTCGAACCAAACAATAAAAATAACCCAAATGAAAATACTGTTCTCGAGCCGAACCGAATTTTAAATGGTTAACCAAAATAACTGAAGTTCATTTAAAACTATCATTTTACATAGAATATATTGAAATATATTATAATGTCAACGTTATTAAGTGAAGATAGTTAACTAATTTGTGTTTTGCAGTATTTTTGATTTAAAAATTAACTGTAATATTAATTTGAACCAATTTTAATAAACAAAACATATTTATTCCCGTATGGATTATTTTAGAAAAACCTGAATTTTCAAATAAGCCGAACCGAACTCGAACCGAAATCGATATACATTTATCCCGCATAAGATCTATTTTTTATAAACCGAATATCCCGAACCGAATTAACCAAAGTAACCAAATGTCCACCTCTAACTCTACTAATGAAGAATTTTTATTGATTTTTTTTGTTTGATTTATCAAATGTTTTAATTTGTAGTTATCCATCATGTGTTGTAGGGAAATTCAATTGAGAAATAAAAGTATATGTTTGTCTTTACATACCAAAAACTTCAAGTTTTTTCACTGCATACAGCTGTGCTCATATAGCTGTCTTTGCATATCAAAAATTTCAAGACTTTTTATAGAGATTTACTTTCTTTTACTACTTAAAACTAGCTTACAAATGCATTTCTTTCCCTGCATAAAAAAGTAATAATTAATTGAGATTATTTTAACATGTATTTACTTGTTAAAAAAAACATGTATTTACTTTGTATATAAATTAGTCAATCAAACTTTATATAAGAAGACTAAACCATAGAGGTGATAAGTCATCAAATCAAATCTCCAACAAAGCCTAAAATAAGAATGAAGAAAATGTTGACCATCCTCACTTTCCTTTCCCTTATTGCTATATTTTCTCGTAAGTGTTTATTTTTGTATAATTTGTGTATTCCTCTGTTTCAATATATAAATTGTTTTGGCTAAAATATTATTTTGTTGTTGATATTTGGTTAAAGAAACAGAATATTGATATAAAGAAAGAAAAAAAAAAGTTTTGCATTGAATTTGACTACAAGCTAAGTTTTTAAGATAAATTTTTGAATTCTTATATTGTGAAACAAAAATAAACCTCTAGAACAACTTATACCGTGAAATAGAGAGAGTATACGATAATGTTAACGCCATTGTTTATTCAGCATAGCATATGATATTTGGCTGATTTTATATTTCCAATATCTAAAATATGATTGACCTAAAAAATATAGTATTCTGTAAATTATTTCTATTATACTGTAATAACAATTAATTTACTTACTTTAATTTGAACATTGTAGAAATAACAAATCCAAATATTGGAGTAGCAGAAAGTCGAAGTTTATTGCAGCATGAGTCGATATCGAATGTGATGAAGCACGAGGAACATGTTGACTTGATAAGAGACTATCCAGAGACTGGTCCCAATGACCCTGGACGTAGATGGCCTGGACGTCCTCCTTCATCTTATTAACCCATAATGGAGAAAAAAAACATATATAATTATGTTGGAATAAATTTTAGTTACTACTTATCGAAAAAAAATTAGATTTATTATTTACTATGAATCGTGACTAGAATTTCTACAAATCATCAATCCGGTAATAATATATGAATTAAATTTTGTACTGAGTTGAAAATTTACAGTATTTATTTTTAGTTCAGTTTTGAAAATGTTTAAAATATTGATGAGATAAAGCTTAGTAATATGGTTATTTCTCGATCGTTTTCTAACAAATTCATCGTATACGATAAAGATAGGAATTCGAAAGCTAACATTTTTATGTATATATTTTTGAGTTAATTTGCAAAAGAACAAAAAAAATGGTTGATTAGTTTTTAGGATGGACCATAAAATATTGATATAATAATAGGGGTATTTTTACAAAAAAAATTTAAACCAAAAATATAAAATAAAAATAAGGGTAAAAAGGTAAAAAGGTAAAAAAGTTTTTGAAAAAGGGTGTCAATGTATTAAATAATGATTTTTTAATATACAACCTTTCTCTGTATTTTTTTTCATTTTTTATAAGAATGTGAATATCTGAAATTTTGAAATACAAAAGTCTTTACATGTCATTGACTATAGTGGCCTATGGCTAAACTTTAAAGTGTGACTTTCTGATTTTAGAAAACTTAATCAACAATATAATATCTGAAATTTTGGTTAAAAGTAAGGTTAGTAGAGTTAAGAATCTTTACAATATTTTAGTATCAAATATAAAACAAAATAAAAGATGATAATGAAAAGGTAGCAACGATGCTATCTTGATGTTTATGTTCAAGATACAAAGCTTATAACCTATTGTAATGCTAAAACTGAGATGAGATGTGAAACATCGATACTTTGGAGCCTCTTGAAATGAAATGCACTTGGTCTGGAAACTATAAAAGATGCTAGATATAGGGTCGGCTCTCGGTCATGCGGTATGAAATATTTGTTTCAAGCCTCCAATTTTTTTTGAGTTAATATGTATAGGCAATCTGGCCCCGAACCGAGAAAAAAAAAATTCTATATAAAATTCGGCCTTCAATACTGTATAAGTTTATAGCCTTTCAAATCTCAGGAGACCGACCCTGCTAAAAACCTACAAAACAAATAGCTTTATCGGAGATAAAAGAAGCAATTCACATATTTATAAATCTCAAAAATAGAGAAAATGTTTTTAGTCAAATGGTTAGAGTTTTATCTCTGCGGCTGTTTCCACCGGAGTTCGATTCCACTGAGTCACGTTGACCCGCGTAGTAGAGTTATTTAGTTATGGATCGGCCCTTGTCGATTCAGCAGGTGACAAAAAAATCATAAAATGAGTTTAAAAGGAAATAATATTTATTATTTTCAACTAAATCAAAAAATAATTTCTGAGAAAGTCAATAGTTGAGAAATCTCTATGGACAACTTAGTAATTAACTATTCAATCTCAACAAATTGTATTGCAAATTAATATATAAAATAAGAATTTTTCAGAAAAGAAATTCAAAATTTCTTAAGATGATTATACTTGCAAATTATAATTAATATTTTTATTTTTAAAGCAATTCTCTGATTAATGGAATAGAAATGTTTGGTTCACACTTTGCTAATTTTTTACTTTTTTCAACTGCAAATTTCTAGTTTCTAATTTTTTTATTATGGAAATGTATCCGGAGAAAGTTATTAAATACATATTACCAATGGCTATTGGTCAACAAGTTTGAATCATGATCTACGGCTATTACATTGTGTACATAAATATTTTTGCATGTACTAATTAACTTATTTGTCAAAGTTTTGCCTACTATATATTATATATTGTAGCATGAGTTACTTTACAAACAAATAACAAAGTATCAGATTAAGGTTTTGAAGGATGAAACTAGTGGTTTTCAATGCATTCTTGCTCCTCCTTCTGTTCTGCTCATCGGGTAATTAATTTTTTACGTATAAAAAATAACTCAAAACATCTACGTAAAAGGAAATATTTATAGCAAAATATGTTATGGAAAGATAGATTACTGTTAATTAATAAATTTAAATTTACGGTGTAAAGCCTGCAATATGATTTTCAAAAATGGTTTTGCATGTAAATAATTAAATTTTCATTTTCCAAAGATCTACAATGATTCCTACAAGATTTTACTTCTAAAATCTCGTGAATCCAGAAAATTATTTTAACCTTTGGAGACCATGACATATACATTAATAATACAAATAGATATGAAATGTTATATATATACTTTTCAGGATCTGAGGAGGGTCATGGAGTTGTTCATGCAAACAGATATACTTCGAAAATGGTATGTACTCTCAATAAATTTAATTTTATTTATTGCTATAATTTTAATTTTTTACGTAGTTTCATTGATTAATAATGCATATTTGCAAGTAATTCTGAAAAAAAAAATCGACACATAATAATTTGTTGAAAATTTAACAAAAGAAAAATCAAAATAATATGTGTTATATATATATAGGTCGAAGAAGAGAATGTTCATGGGATGATGGATTATGAAGATCCCCACGCAAACCCAATACACCAACCGGCGATTCCTCATACACCTACGCCTCCGCCTAAGAAGAACTTTTAGACTATTATTATCGATCAAAAATTATATAATCTCACATCTTTAACATAAATAATATATTGTAACCTCAAACTAATCATCTAAATAAATAAAAAGAAAGTATTCAACAAAGTTGTGAAAGCCCTTTATCGGCCATAGATCTCGGTATTTTCGGGCAACGATCAAGTGGACCAGCTTTGGATCGGATCGATTGGATCGGGTTGGATTGTACGGATCTGGGCTCTGATACCATGTTAAGTTACATGGGCTTCCAACTTAAAACCAATTGGCGATAAGTAGATTGACCCAACTTCCGATGTGGGATATTTATCCCTAATAATATCAATCATTCTATGTCATTATGTGTTTTGATCCATATCATTTTCTTTTCCCAAACCCTGTACTATTATTTACCAATGAAATTAAAACAAATCAGATTTTTTGCTAAAATTACCTTCTAACTAATACTATTGATTTTTTTAAAATGTTAAAATTACATTCACATTAATAATCGATATTGGCAATAAGAAAATATAAATATAAAACCTTCTCTATATTAAAACAATATATTTAAAAATAGGATAAATTTTCCGGTTTAGTAAACCGGTTCCACAGATAAAAACCGATGTTGTCCATCAGTACTCGTCCAAGAAAGTGTAGAGAGTGTCGTCTTTCTTGGTTTTGCGTCTACTAAGCAATGCCTTGAGCAGTCGTTTGCTCTTACTCGGTTGTTGTTGAAGTTGTTGCTCTGTTTCTTTCTGGCTTTCTTTCTCAAACGCGACCCGAACAGAAGCTGATCTTCTTGGTTCTGATGGATACTAAAAGATGCAAAAACGAAAGAAAGAAAGAATGATACATTGATGAAAACGAAACAATGTATGTGTCTGTTTTATTGTTCAAAGCTTTTTATTACCCGTATTGGTGTTATAGCTCTGCTTTTGCTTGGTGTCGTTGGTCGGCTGATTGATGTTGACTTCCGAGTAATAACTGATCCTGATCTTAGTAGTGGAAACCGATGTGGTGAGACCGATCTTCTATCTGATTTATCAAAGATTGGTTGCTTAGATTGTAACTCAGTGGAAGAAGTATGAGCTATTGCGGTTTGTTACCTTGTTCTTTCTTCGGAATGGTGGAGGAGGTAAACGAAAAAGTTGCTGAACGTTGAGGTGGTTGCCGTAGAGGTGGAGCCTGAGATGTTGGTTTTCTGCAAAGGCAATTACATTGTGTGTTTCAGATGTCGCGTTCTTATGTGTTTTCTCGAGCAAGCGTTTGGTGTTTTTACCTTACGGGTGCTGGAGGTGTTTCCCGGATTGTAGCACGAACAGCTTTAAGAGGGGGAGAGAGAGGACAAGAATCAAGCTTAGAAGAAATCTTGGATTTGTGTTAGAGAGAAACAAAGAAGAGATCGAATATACCATTTCGGAATTGGTTCCAGTCGTCTTCAGCCTCCAAACTGCTTCCAAAGTACTTTAGCTTTTCCAGGTTGGCCGCAGTCATAATTTCACCCGCTGATACGGAAATGTAGCTTTTGCTTGTGAGTCCTCGACAAAGGTTTAACCCGAAGGAGAGAGATATAGAAGAGAACAAGAGAGAAATTACCGGGTAAGATGTATCGTTTATGGAACTTAGGAGTGTCAATCACAAGCGATTGCTGCGAACGTCCTTCGTGATCCATATACTCTTGGCACATCCTTAGCCTCTAAATACCATCCAACATAAACTCGTAAATAACGAAACTTAGTTATCCGAAAACGTAAAAGTCTTTTGAGGAGCTTTTAGATACCTGTTCGATACAAGATACTCGCAATTCAGTCTCTGTTACTTCATCTACTTTTTCATCGATAAAGTCGTTAACTTTATATGTAACAGAACCTAAATGGTCAACTGTATTCACTAGAGCCTTCAGAGCATAGTCTTTCAATGTCTCAACAACTCTGCATTCAACACGACGAAACAAGAATTGAGAAAAAAACGGTAAAGAGAACAACAATAGCTACTGAATAAAGAACTCACATCTGCTTTTTATCGTCAGCTGTGTAAGATAGTTCAAAATACTCAGCTGCTGAATACAACTGCTTTCGCAGATTCTTCAAGTCCTAAGTAACAAAAACAAAGCATAGAGCATTTCACTGACCATCACGGATTTGCAAAAGGAGATATCATTGAGCGTTGTAACAATACTTGGAACTGTTTTATCGCAGAGACTGTTCATAATCCTTTTACTGTTCTATCGGTTTCACACATACAATGTTACTGAACATCTATACTCATTCTGTTTCTGATTCAAATGGAGAGTTAGCAAATGAAAATGCACAATCTTTTTCCGCAAGTTCAGAATCTACCTGAAGACCATCGGAGAAGAGCATGCTTTGCTGCATAGATGCTTCATCGTAATTGGATGCTTCAGGGGACACAGGCATTGTAGCCGTTGCACTCTTTTGTTTATCTTCTCAGAAGGAGAGGCAGAGTAATCTCTAGCACTGTGTAGCTTGTCACTGTTGATAAAACAAAATCGCCAAATAAGAATGGCGATTAACCTCAATCTTCATTGTTTCTTTGTAAGAATTTTCAAGAACACACGAAAACAACAATCTTTTTAATAACATATGAACAGAAACAGTGACAAAAACTTATTCGAAAATGCTATGAAGATCCAAGGAAACAATGCTTAAGTATAAAAAATTGAAATTAATTTGATCCATCCTATAAACAAACATGATCTAAGAAGAAACAGACAAGAAGTAGAGTCCAAAGCTAACAAAAAAGCAACCAAAAGATCTTTGAATCTTTTATAAGTGCTCTTCTTTTCCATTAAAAATTTACAAAAATTCCAAGGAAACTGTTGATTAAACAACACAAACAATTAAAAAAGGGAGAAACTTTAGGGTTTATGGCAAAGAAAAGGAGCAAAAAAAACCCAATTCAAAAATAGAAAATATTGTATAATTCACTATGAACTCCTCAAGAACACTAGAAGAAAATGTTTTGGTCATAGCAAAAACACAAGTCAAGTCTTCTCTCAAAACCCAGAGGACTATTTCAGTTGTTAAAGTTTGTAATTTACCCTAAACCCATCAAGAACAGCTTTATAAAAACTTCAACTTTTTATACAATGAGAGCAAAACTAGCAAAAACCCATTTCAAAATCACAGATTAAATCCTAAACAAATGTAATAACTTTATTGAATTGACAAAAAAGTTTCGACCTTTCAACTAACTCCAAAAGGAGATTTTAGATGATGAGAGTGGAAACAAAACCTGTGAAAGTGTGATTGTTATGCTCGAAGTTTGAAGGACACAGATCCAATTCGTCTGAAAACAAATGAGGATTTGAAGAACGTAACAAAAACAGTTGGAGTTTCGAGAGAGAGAGAGAGAATCAAAATGTTGATTGATTGGTTTAGGTTGAGATTTTAAGGAAGGATGTGAGCAACAATGTCTGTCTCTGGTTTAAGTTTTTGGGATAAAGAAAGAGAGAGAGAGCTCAAAAACCTCTGACTTAACCCACTTTTGTCCCATCATTTGCGGAGAAACTCTCTCCATTCTTTTTTTTTTCTCATTAATTTGTGGTTAATTCGTCTATTTTACACATTGAGCAGTAAACTTTTTTGGGGGTTTTAAAAAAAACAGTAAACTTTTTATTAAAGTTTTATCAAAAGAAGAATGAAAAAGATGTAAATAAAGTGATGGTCTAATAGTGGAAGTCCTTCAGTCCGGTGGTTGACCAAGCATTAATTAATGCTTCTACATCAGGAGATCAGAGGATCGATTCCCCAATTATTGCAGATTAATGAAGACATGTTTATAGGAAGTCTTCAGCGTGGTGTAATCGAGGACCGTTCGTCATGCCAACAGATGGAACGGAAAGATTTGTCTGGTAAAAGTATTGTCTTTGTAGTTGTTTCTCAAAAAATTTGTAATAACAGTAGTAATATTTCAGACGATTAAAAAAATGTGATGGTCTAATAGTTTTTTTTTTTGTTGTGAGTTGTGACTTGCTAAACATGAATTTAATGCTTATTTGTCACAAATACTACCATTACTAAATACTATTCATAATTTTTTAAAAAGCTTGCAAAAAAAGTAGGACTTTTTTTTTGCTTAAAGAAAGTAAAACTTAGGAATAATAGATATTTTAAAAGATAAATACTAAGTATTATTAATGGCTTCGAAAGAAAGTACTAGTTTCTATGTTTCAAATATAAGTTATTTTGTTTAAAAGCACGCATATTAAAATATTTTTTAATTTTAGAAAAAAAAATAAAGCATAACTTTTGCTTTTACATTTAATTAAAAAAAATAATTTTTTAAAGAAAAAAAAAACAAAAAATCAAAATGAAGGTAACCAATAATATAAATTACTAAGTTTGAGATTTGATTTTAACATTTTGCATTGAATCTGCAAAACAACTTATATTATATTATGAAACAAAAAAAATTCAAAAAGAACTTACATTTTAAAATGGAGGGAGCACTATTTTTCTTAATTTTTTTTAAAAAAATAGACTTGATTATCCAAACACAAATGGTGAATCCACAAAAAGTAATCACCATCGAGTGAGTGTGTTCGAACTCCAATATAGAGACAGATAAAGTAGTCAAGCTCATGATCATCATGTCGTGCGAAAAAATCAAAATGAAGAACATGCAATGATTTAAGGGAAGCACGTCTTTAGACAGACATGGAATTGTTGTTACTTTTTTCTAATAGAAAACTATATAATTTCATGATGATATTTTTGACTTTATGTCTTCTTTTTTGTTCTAACTCAAAAATATCATCAAATGTAGATTTTCTTTAATGGTTGCAGTACTATAATTAGAACGCTCATCGTTTTAATTAAAAGTTACTTCCTACCAGAAAAAACTTTTTTGGTGC
Source organism: Anastatica hierochuntica (assembly GCA_900406275.1). Classification (NCBI taxonomy): domain Eukaryota; kingdom Viridiplantae; phylum Streptophyta; class Magnoliopsida; order Brassicales; family Brassicaceae; genus Anastatica; species Anastatica hierochuntica. Next base: position 19,159 of record OVAN01000599.1, read on the forward strand.
AACTAATTATACCGGCTATTCATTTTCTTTCAGTTGCATCATTTTGAGTCACACATTTAATCAATACTATAATTACAGAAGTAGGTCTCTTCGGAGTTAACACATATTTAAGTCACTTTTTTGTGTTACAAGAATTTGACACATAAACATAAAGTAAAATCTTAAGAGCCAATCAAAACATTTTAATTTGACATATTATTTTTGGTTTATTTAATTAAATTAATATATATTTTTAGATTCTTCTTCTCCATTATATTATTATCTCAAGTTCCAAGGTTTAATGCATATTCATCTTTTTTAAAAATTCTTAAGTCAAAAATTATAAAACTAAAAATACAAAATCTAAATCTTCCTAAATCAATGTTGTCGTTAGTTCCAAGATTTAGTTACTCAATCTTGAAAAGTTGATAAAACAAAACTGTAAAACTACATCTTGATTTGTAACTAAAGTATTAAATATAAATACAAAATTATTCTGAAACATTTTATTAAAATATTTTGTATAAAAAATATGCGCATAGAGTGTATATTATTTCTATCAAATTTTGTTTTTTTTTTTAAATCCTAGACCCTAAATAAATATATTTTTTAACCAAAAAAGAAATGTACTTTTCTTTTCTATAAACAAAAACAAAATCTTTGACTATGTTTACAACATAATATTGTATAATTATTTACTTTTCCACAATACCTTTAAACAAAAAAAACTCTAGATTTAAACATATTCCACAAGTTAATCATGTAGATTCCAAAAAGTGTAAGATAAAATATCATTTGATAATTAAAAAGACAATCCCGCAACATCGCGTGGGTATAGACCTAATTCACATTAAATTTTAGGTTATCAACGGATTACCTTTGAATAGTTTGCATTTATGTAACATTTAAAAAAATATATTCTCTCCGTTTCTTAAAAAGTGTCGTTTTAAAGTTTTAATTTTGTTTTACAATGAGTGTCGTTTTACATTTTCAATGCAAATTTTTAAACGAAATTTCGATTTTAACCTCACCGTTTTAATGTATTAATTGAAGAGAGAATTTTTTTTAAATATTAATGAAAGATATGAAAGACTTTTTAATAGTTTTCTTAATATATGTGGAAAAATGTACACTTTTTGCGAAAGAGAGGAAATATATATTTTCATCTTCTTGTTTTGCTAAAATATTATCATTTAATAAGGGTCTCTAATCTTAAAAGATATGCAATGGTCTATATTTATTGAGCTTACTTTGTTGGTATAACCTTCGTTTTGGAATTCAAAGTAGATTTAGGAATATTTTTTTAATTATAGACTTTGACTTAAAAAAACTATGATTAATGTCATATACATTTATGCAACAACGAAGATTGACATCATACAGGATAATTAACCAAGCACACACATGTAAGTTTTAGGTCAAGAAACAAAATTAAGATACTTCTTCTAATGATCATGGCTCCAACCTCTCTTCCCAAACCTTGCAGGACTTTGACTAGGGCTAACTAGTTTACGTCGAATCGGGTTAGGACTCCTGGAACCTGGGTATGATCCGGTTGTTATTGCTCCACCTGAACTTGACGAATCACAACCCGACCCGTTATTCGATCCATTTTTGGTCGAGGAGTTCCAATGCGGTATAAAATTAGAAGTTCCTTGAAGCTTTATGGCCGTGCCATGGTCTCGAACTTTAGCCTTTGCTGATACGGTTGAAGTCATATACCTTGGTATATGGTTTGGGCTTTTCTGTTGCTTATGGGCTTGTCTATATGATCTTGAGTCTTTATACTCTCGATCAATTAGACCGGTTATATTCTTTTTGAGGCCGGTGGAAGTGGTTGCGTCCATTTCCACCGTCCTCTCTGATACATTATCGGGTGTGGTTGTACCGACGGTGGTTTCCGCAGCTGTTGGGAAAGATGGATATGTGGGAGGACTGTACGGCCCGGGATAGGAACCCAGGCCGGTTTGACGACATGGGTGTTGTTGGGAAGGCACCCAATGCTCAAGCCAATTCCTAGCCCATTGGTCTCTATTAGGTCCATTACCATAAAAACCAATTTCATCTTCATCATTTTGCATTTGCCGCTGCAATATGAAAACGATAATCATAAGAAAAATGTTAAAGACTTTGAATACAAACAATAAAGATTTTATATAGAAAAATACTTTTAAAATTAATTATATCAATAATTAAAAACTTAATTTTGAGGTTACCAACCTGGTTGTTGTGTGCATAAGCAAGATCTCTCTCTCTTTTCAGTATTCCTTCACTTCTCTCTTTTTCCTGTATAGTAAAATTAAAAATAACTAATTAATTTCAATTATTGTAAATATGTTAAAGTTAGTATGGAAACATGAGAAAATTAGTTCGTCGTAAACATGATGTTAACCAAAAAAATATACTAGTAGAAAAAATTGATATAGTCACGACTCATTTCGTAGCTATACATTTGTGACTTTTTTATTTCGTAGCTAATTGTGGTTATAGTCGATATTTTAGCCACAATTAGTCATAAAATAAAATGATTACCGACATATAGCCACGAATAAAACTTAGCTATATAATTTTTTCTACTATAAGAACTACATTAGATTACCTTTCCTGGAATTTGGTACAGGCTGGTCCGGTTCACTTCTTGCAATTTCTTAGGTTTCCCTGGTTCGGTTTGGAGATTCGCAAACCCTGTTTAACCATATATATGAATGCAAATATTATGTTCACCAATCACCATTGTCAGAGTATATACTGGGGGCTTTGGTTTGTACTGAAATCATTTCAGTATGTACCGTTTTTCGGTTTTTCTATCCCAAACCACTGCTCTTCTTCCTTAAACTGTCTCTTAAACCGGTCATGAGCCATTTGGAGCCTTCTGGCTCTGACTCGAACTTGGACACGAATCAGTGCTTGCATACATTTCATAGTCATTTGCGCTTGTTTTCGCACGTGGTTGCCACGGACCAATGCTTGTAGCCTCACTAGTCCTTTTAAAGCACGAAGTGCTCGTCTCGCCTACAATAGAGAAACACACAAAAAAAAAACCACATATTAAAAAACCGGTTGAACTTTTGAACGATACAATTTCATGCACGGCATTAGTTCACAAAAGATTATAAAATGAATACAACGAATATGTTTTTTTATCGGTTGTAGCCTAACGGCAAATAGTTCCTCTCACTATAGACATATGCAGGGTTCGAACTCTGATTCTGTGAGATGACAACAAAGGTGGTGCAACCACTGCCCACTTGCTCTTCTCTAACGAATTATGTTAATCAATAAATTGTGTATACCTAATCACAATGCTGAAATGAATTTCGTTATACCGGATTCTAAGCATGTATTTAGATTTTGTGAAGCAAGAGAACCGGTTAAACTTGATAGTATAGTGTTATGTTAAATAACGTTGTAACTGAAAATTATTTATTTGGTAGCTAAAAATTAAATTTTAGAGATGAAAATATCACCAAATAGCCCCTGTAGTGCGACTGGATGAGCACTGCGGCGGTATCTTCCTCGGCCTGGCGGTTGTAGCCGGCAAGCCGAACAACTTTAGCTGCTGCTTGTGCAGCCGAAACGGCCGCTTCTGCAGCCGCTGTTGTGGCTATGGCCATAGCCATTGTGTGTTTTCTGCTTCCAACGGTGGTTGTTGCGGGAGTAGAAGCTGTGCTCTCGACTTCATGGGAGATCTCCGGTGAACTATACGCTGGAAAGTTTTCAAACGACACAACTTCTTGCGTATCGTTTTGCTGTTGCCATCTATCGGCATTATTGTTGCCGGTGTTATTCTCTATCTGCATTATTTAGGTAGATAATTAAATTTATTTAAGTAAATGTTTTTAGTTGAAGAAAACAGTTAGTCTAAATAACATCACAACCACCTACTTTAATGGCATGACTGTTATTTAATTTACTGAAAAAATAATGTGATATTAACATGTTATTAACAAAATTAGCTACGATTTTTAGTGTTTTGTGAATGGTGAAGTTAATAATCATTCATCTTATCTAATCAAACTTCATGGTTTTTAACAAAAATAATTTGAAATCGTCCATCTCTACAAGCTTGTTGGTTTTTGAGTTTTGAAGATTACTACGTTTTGGTTTTCATGTTTTACGTCGAAAAAGAAATCACCTTTCTTATTCTTACATAACTATATAACTATTTGGTTTTAAATTTTGATAAAGATAACTAACTGACTTTGTTGTCAACATATTAAATTCATATTTAGTTCTTGTAGTAATCCAAATTTTTTTTAGACTACAGTAAAATCTCTTTTATTGATAAAATGTGAATGTTTTATTAATGAGATTTGATGTACCTTATGAGCTCGGTTGAGCTAAGTGTTAGAAGAAGTACCAAAAAAGAAAACCCTTCTAAAAGTAAGATCTAGGAATATATAACTAGGAACATAATAAGACTAAAATAAGATCAAACAGCAAAAATTGGACCCTACCAATGCTATAACTATGAGATGTATTATCAACAATGAGACTTTTCTTTCCTTTTGGTAAGACGATAAGAACATCATTATCCCAAGAAACCTAAATGGTTTCTAAAGATATTAAAATAATATTATTATAAGTATTATAATTTAAAAAAAAAACAGAAAGAAGTTGTTAAGAATCGGTTCTTCGCATGCAACTTTTAGAATCTGTTTCTTTTTCTCAAATTCATTAGTTTAATTCTTTTTTGTTAAGAACCCCGGATAATGATGGTCTAATAAACTTAAGATTCTTAGAATCAATAGTTTTCTTTAATTCAGTTGATGTATTCAAATTTGCATATAAATATTTAACTTTAATTGACATTTGTGACCGATTGAATTTTCCTGTGTATTATTTTATTGGTTGATATGTTTTCCTAGAAATAATCTTTATCTAAACGAGAAATAGGTGTACTACAACCTTAAACATCGCTTAAGTCGATAGGAAGGAAGTATAAAAATGATATGAGATAATGGTAAAAAATACATATACCATAGAAATTGTGAAAAATTAACAGGCCAATATATAGTAACAAGTTGACTAAATATATATATGTAATTAATCTATAGGTGGAGAATTAAATTGGGTGGGGTGATGGCTAAGGAAAAATGATTTGTTTTTTTTTCTTTAGATGTCATGAAGATCATATTTCAATGCTTTAACAACGAGCCTTTTAAGTCCACTTCTTTCATAAGGGACCATTTTTTTCGGCTTTAAATTCATTTATTTATAGGATGAAAGATTGTTTTCTTTGTTTTCCTCTTCTGATAAGCTATTAAAATATACATAAATATATCGGTTCTATGGATACTCATTTAAAAGTGCTAACATAAGAGATAGAAAATGTTCATTGCAACCAAAAAGTAACAAAATTAAGTGCATAGTAACATCTTCCATGTATAATAATAGTGTTTAAGGCATATATACATTTTTTTTTCGCCGGGCATATATACATATATGTAATATGAAAATTGCTTAATACTATAAGAAGAAAAGGACATAAACTAAAATTGCTTATATATGAAGAAATAGTTATGTGGTCATTTACTATAATATCTTATTCTTTTAAGTTATGTTTTAGGCATAGAAGGACGAGATTTTTACATGTTTTTTTTATGAAGATCCCCATATGTCTAAATAACTAATTTTTCTAATACGTTTGTAACACACACATACACATATATGTATATAAATATTGTACTAATAATGTTGCAAAATATTGATCATGCACATATACATATGTATCATTAAAGGTGTAACTAGATTACCTTTAAGTCTTTAGGAGAAGATTTAAAGACTTTCTTCTTCACCGTCGAGAACCACCCACCACTTCCTTTCTTCCCCATCTTCTTTGATCCTAAACTCTATCATGAACAACTTATCCTATAAAATGTTCATATGAAAAGTTTCCCAAAAAAGCTTTAATTTGTGTAAGAGCAAAACAAATTTCCAAAATCAGTCAAAACCAAAATGTACAATATTTCTAATCTAAACGCTTTGTGTTTGCTTTCACATATATAACATTTACATATAACTCAACATGCAATCATTATGCATAAAATTTGACATTTAGGAACTTACATGTTTGAGCAATGTGATCAAGCCATTGAAGTGATTATGTTGAAGTTTATTGATAAGAGAGAGAGAGAGTGAGAATGAAAGAGAGAAGAGTGTGAGAGAGGAAAGTCACAAAGAGTTATGTTCAAGAAAGTGGAGGAGGATGTGTCTCATCTCATCTCATTTTCATGAACGATAATGAAATAATTAAACGGAGTCACGTGGGGTTTAGTTAAAACGCCGTTTAAGTGATTTTACGAAGTTCACGAGGCTTCCACACTTTTGTCGTCTTTATTTTATTTTAACGCCAATCACCTTTTTTTCCATTTGTATAAAATCTTCTGACATTTGTGTGATGATCGAAAGAACTCATCGTTACATTAAAAAAATATTATTATATAAATTTGAAAAATACTTTAATATGTATGTTGGTCAAAAATGTTGTTCGAATGTGTATGATAATAACTTATGCTAATTTTTACTAAAAACAAATTTGATGACTCTATCCAACTTTAATGTTGACTCCGATTAAAAGAAAAAATTTGGTCCCACAAACATAAGTTACGATCTCTATATCAAAAAAGGGCACGATCGGTTGAAATATTAACACTAGTATTATATGATATCACCATTGTGTGACACATGAGTGATGAGTACGTTAGGATCTATATCCAAATCATTTTTAAAAAATGAAATGAAACTTTAAATGTTTAATTTCGTTATATACGGAACTGCAGAATATTGATATTTTAATGTACTTAAAAATATCAAATGATGGCAAGTTATTGTTTTATACTCCCTCTCTGTTTTGTAAAAAGTGTCATTCTTACATTTTTCACGCATATTAAAAAAATTCTTAAAAAGTCTTACATCCATTTTATTAATATTTTAAAAATAATTATCTCTCCAATTAATACATTAAAACAATGAAGTTAAAACCAGAATTTCACTTATAAATTTGCATCGAAAATGTAAAACGACATTCTTTGTAAAACAAAATTAAAACTTCAAAACGTCACTTTTTGAGAAACGAAAAGAGTATATTAAAACCGAAAAAAACAAATATGACAATGTCTAGTGGCTTTAATAATAGCGACCTAACTTCTTTTTAAGCGGACCCAAGACCTACACCGCCTCCAAATTGGACCACTTCTTGATTTTACTGCTCATTGACTTTGAGTCTCATTCATCTATACGACTAGCTAAACTATTTGTTATGCACCAAATATTGCTAGAGATTAGTAGATCACAAAAAGGTAAAGGTATGAGATCAATATTGACGACCAACGAATAGCAAGGAAGACACAAGCAGCGTTGAGAAGGGTTGTAAGTGAACATATGAACCCGCCATGGGAGATTAAAGAACCACAGGCTCCAAACTTCTTAGTCATAAAAAATAAGTATTAACGATCAAAGCTTAAATTAACTTTTAGACAAATTTACTGTGTAGACAAATTTTATATCGCTAGTAAATATTTGTATGTTTTCATTACAATTAATATTGATAGTAACACACAACATGAATCATTTTTATTTCATGGACACAATAATAAGTTGATGATATTGCATTGACACTTAAAGAATTTTCACATTCCAAATTTGAATGTTAAAATTAAAAAAAAACTATGTTTTTATCATATGTAATGTGTTTATAAGTTTTGGTTATCTCCATGCTTTAGTTAGATATTTGATATTATTATCATCATCATCTCCGGAGCTTATTGGGCCTTTCATGGACCTTTGTGGCTTTACATAAAATTTTAAAAATACAAACGAAAAAACAATTTAATAATAATAATTATTATTATTATTATTATAAATTTTTTTAAAAAAAACTTGCTGACGTGTTTACTGTTTTAGGCCCAAAAGAAAAAGAGAATAATATTTGGTTGGCTCACAAAGAAGACGACCTGCAAAAAAAAAAAAAAAATTAAACCCTCAGAGATTACAGAGAAAAAGAGAAGACGACGAAGGCTAAGCAGTGAGAAAGAGAGAGATATAGTGAGAGTTTCTCCGGTGATAACATTTGAAGCTGAAGAGCAATGTATCCGACTAGTCAACAGGTTCGTTTTGAAGAATTTCATTTTGATTTTACCGAGAAAATCTGCAGACGAAAGCAGATTAGTATGTCGACTATATGAATCTCTCGTATGCGATCGATGAAATTTCTCGAAATCCAGAGAGAACGACTCGTGTTTTTACTTGTTTACTCTTTCGAATTTGAATTTCGCTCCTGAGTTTTTTTTCTTCTTTTGATTGCATGCGACTAACATTAGTGAGTTTTGTTCTTCGCTTACAGATTCGATTGAATGCAATTTGCTTATTTTCTTTTCAGATTCTTCTTACGAATTTAGGGTTTATGAGATAATGGATTTTTGAAATGTGATGTGCATTTTGCAATTGTAGATTTCGTTTAACAATACGGCCACTCCGATGAATGTTCAAGATCCATCAATGATGATGATTTTGGATCCAAAAGAAACATCTTCTTCACCAGTTCCAAGAGTTGAAACCATGAATGGAGGAGGAATTTCTCATGCAGAGTTTGCTTTGTTCACTTCCAAGAGACTTCAATCTGATCTTGAAGCTTTGGGTAACAAACTCAAACAGCATGAAGATAATATGAAGTTCCTCAAGTCTCAGAAAAACAAACTTGATGAATCGATTCTCGAGTTGCAAGGTCTTTTAAACTTTCATCTCTGCTTCTACTTTGTGTGTGTTAATGAGAGAGGTTAAAATTTGTTCTCTTTGTTTTAATTTTCTTTTGGCAGCTGTTATGAACAAACATCAGTCGTCCTCCGCCTCTGCTGGAAGCGAAAACTGTGATACCGATCATCAGGGTGAAGATATCAGTGAACAGATCCTTCGGAATGAGAAATCAGCTGCTGGAGTTTTGGACCTGATTCAAACTCGCCATGGCTCGCAGGCTTCTCAGCTGACTTTGTTAAAAGGTGTTGTTGGTATTGTAGCCAAACTCGGGAAGGTCAATGATGAAAAACTCAGCCAGTTAGTTCCATTTCTCACTGTCTTTTCTTCAGAATACCTGAATGTTCTCAATGTCAATATTTTCTTTGGACGGTTTTTGTTATTCTGAAACTGACCGACTAGCTTTTCTCTCGCGTACCTACAAAAATGCAGGGCTTTGTCGGATTATTTAGGGTCTCGCTCTATGTTGGCAGTCGTATGCAAGAATTATGATAGTGTTCAGGCTTTAGAGAATTATGACAGCCAAGGCAACATTGATAGAAATGCTGGCCTTCACGGGCTTGGCTCTTCGATCGGCAGGATGATCGAAGGCCGTTTTGATGTCATCTGCCTTGAAAATCTGAGGTACTCATCTTTTTTTAAAAATCTGTTCGATGTATTACGAATTGTCGTAGATACTTTCATCTGCAATCTTTTCTAATACCTTTATCTGGTGGTTTTTAGACCGTATGTTGGTCAGTACATACCTGATGATCCGCAAAGAAGGCTTGATATTCTGAAACCAAGATTGCCCAACGGCGAATCTCCTCCCGGGTTTCTCGGTTTTGCTGTGAACATGATACAAATCGATCCAGCTTATTTGCTCTGTGTCACATCATATGGATATGGTCTTCGTGAGACTTTGTTCTACAGTCTATTCTCTCGCCTTCAAGTGTATAAAACAAGGGCTGATATGATTAGTGCCCTCCCGTGCATAACCGATGGTGCAATATCTTTGGATGGAGGAATCATCAGGACAGCAGGGATTTTCACTCTGGGAAGCCGGTAAGATTCACAACTTCATAACCTGAAAATTTTAATTCCTTCTTTGTATTCTTCTCTTTTCTCGTAACTGTTTCCGCTCTTTTAAATGGAATGCAATTTCAGTGATGAGGTGAACGTGAAATTTGCAAAGCCAACTGCTTCACGCACGACGGACAACTACAGTGACATGGAGAAGCAAATGAAAGAACTGAAATGGAAGAAGGATAAGATGCTGGAGGACATAGAGCGAGAGCGTAAGCTATGCAAGTTTGCTACTGAGATCTTTGGCAAGAAGAAAGAAGACTTTGTTCAATTCTTGGCTCAGAGCTCATCCCCTAACCAGGTAGTAATTTTACTTCTGACTATTTTATCACCTCAGTTTCGATTCGAAGCTTAGTTTCTTCTCTGAAAGGTTTCATTGACTTACATTTCTCTGTTTACTTGTCGTGGTGCTACAGCAAATGATATCACCCAGATGAAAAGAAAGCAAGCAAAGAAGCATGGAGCTCTTGAGTAACAAAGACTCTTATCTAAAAGAATCCTAGTCTGACTTTAAATAACTTGTTTTTCAGCTTAGTTTTTGATTAATGCTTTCCGTGGAAAGCATTTTATCAGATGATAGATTTGGATAAGTTTCTGAAATGGTAGTAAAACCGTCTTGGGTTAGATCGGTTAGCTTCGGTTCTGTACTTCTACTAGTCTTTAATGTGTTTCGGTTTCGACTTGACCGTGTACATAAATCTTGGCTTTCTAGTCTTACCTCTTTACTATGTTAGCAAAAGCCTTCATTATGACCAAAAGTTCGATCACAGCTTATTGTCTCAAATCACTAATTACAAATAAATTCAAGCAAAACAATTAGCAGCACGGCGGATCCTAACAGTTGGATCCAATTGCTTCTCCTCCTTGAGCACACGGCCGATCCTGAGCAGGTGGATCATGAGCATTGGATCCACCAGCTGCTTATTCTCCTTGAGCCATATCCGCCACATCGACTTCTTCAACAACACCTTCATTCTCCCAAAGCAGCTTTGCCTTTTCTTTCTTTTTTCCCATTGCTGTTAAAGAAACTAATGAAGATATGTCAATCTCTTTACTCTTCTTTGCTTCTGCTAACTCTTTCGCCTTTGCCTCTGCTTTCAATCTCTCTTTCTCTTCCATAAGTTTCTCTAAATCTCCCTCTCTTCCTCCTCTCCTCAGCTCTTCTTTCACAAACTCTTGTATTTCCTCGCTTACTCTGACCGTTTCACCATCCAACATCTCGTCAACAATCTTAAGCATCTCTTCGAGCCTACCAGCTTCACTTAACGCCCTCATGATGAATTTGTAAGCTTCGTCATTCATCTTTAGCTTGCTAACCATCATATCAAAGAAGGATTTTGCTTCGTTGAGTTTCCCTGCTTTAACCAACTGATCTTGTAATCGGTTATACGCTGCCAAGTTCGGTCTTAGATTTGACTCGACCATCGTTTTGTAGTACGCAGCTCCTTCATCTACTTTACCTTCCTTGAAACAAGTATCCATTAACAACCCATATGTGTACTCATCAGGCTTCACCTTTTTCTCATCCATTTCCCCGTAAAGCTTCTTGGCCTCAGCCAACATTCCGTTGTTGCATAACTTATTCATCAGACTGTTGAACGACAGATTATCCGGACTACACCTAAAATCTCCCATTTGCCTGAAAACTTCCATAGCTTCCCCAAACCTTCCTTCTGCACAGTACCCATTAACCATAGCATTAAAACTTCCCAAATCTAAAGCCAGACGCCTCGGTGGATTGTGTTCCTTTTTCACCACATCAAACAACTTCAAGGCCTCATCAAACTTCCCATTCTCGCACAAAGCCTCTAAAACGTAACTATAAGCCATAGCACTCATCTTTACCTTCGAGTTCTCCCCAACAGCTTCCTCATAAAACTCCATGGCCTCTTTCTCCATCTCTTTCATGAAACACGCTTTCATCAAATGCCCGTAAACAACACCATCATCAACAAACCGACCAAGCTTCTCCTTCAACTCCTCATAAAGCTTAAAAACACCGTCGGCATCAGAATTCTTCACGCACCCGATCATTAGATAGCTATAAACAACAGGGTCTGCAACAAAACCTCTCACAGACATATCTTCTTTAATCTCTATTGCTTTCTCAAGATTGTCATTATCAACTAATCCTTTAACCAGAATCCTAAACGTTGCAATGGAAGGATTCAATGGCGCATTATCTATAAACAGCTTGTAATGTTCCAGAGCAACTTCAGGTTTTCTAACATCAAGATAAGCCTGAAAAATCAAATTGTATGTGATGATGTTCGAAGCGATACCGGCTTGATTGATGAAATTATGCAACTTAAGAAGCTCTCCGTATTTCGATTGCCGGAGCTGCGCCGTCAAAACAGCGTTCACGGTGAAAATCGTTGGCCGGCAATTCGAATAGACAGAATGACGCGTGTACAGAGCAGCTTCTTCCAGGTCGTTCTCTAGAATCAATTTCAGGATATGGTTATGGAGATCGAGGCGTTTTCCGGAGAGAGCCGACACCGGCTCGGGCAATTTCGGAACATTGGGGTTCTGAATAGGCCTAGGGATTTGAGATGGCTGCTGCTGCTGTTGTTGTTGTTGCTGTGATCTGTTGAACGGGTTAAGCGGTGGCTCCATTCGAAGAAGACGCTTACGACGGCGACGTTCTGCGTCGGCTTCTTCCTGCGTCGCGAAAGACATGTGCCGGACGGCGAGAAATGGCGACGTAGCACGTGGTCTGTAGGATCTCGCGAGTGTTTGCAGATGATTCAATAATGCAGCTTTAGAGATCGACATGGTGAAAAGTGTTTCCTCGAGAGAAATGAGAGAAGTAAGGAATCTTTGTTAGGGTTTTAGGAGCTTGTGGGTTTGAGAGAGACGATGAAATTTTTGGGTTTGTTTGGAAACTGGGATAAGTATGTTCAGTCGTGGGATAGAGAAAGACGCGAAGGACTTTACGTACGTGTTTAAGGCTTGAGGGTATTGGGCTCTTTTGGGCCATAAGTTTTTTTTTTTTAGCTTATAGAAATCGCAATGATATTTAATAATATTTAAATCAAAGAGAGTTAACCAACATTAAAACTTTAATTACTAGATCTGTGAAAACAATATGAAAATTTCTTCTGATTTCAATCAATGATTCTATTTGTTGATTTTTTTTTCACTCAGCTTTTGATAAAAAATATTCCCAAGATCGTGGACCCAAAGCCAAGTGTCGGTCGTGTCCTATCGACTTCAATCACATTGGTCCGTTTGACTATCACTACTAAGCACCGACACATCCAATTCAGATTTGTTTTTGAATTTTCTAATTACAAATTTTTAATATTTATTTATTTAGGAATATAGTTTCCAACCATATGGTGGGTTAGAAAAAAAATAAAGTCGTTATGATAAAAAAAAATTATTTAAAGTAAATATTTCTATTCCAAAATTTTATATTGATTCTATCCAAAATTATCCACGTACATGCACATTGGTCATATCTCAAATCAGATGATTTTTTTTGTCGGCAATCAAATGATCTTATACTATTAAGAAAAATAATGCGAAATTACCCGATATTAATACCTAGAAAATACAATTACAAGTTAATAATAGTATATAGTATATAGGATTTAATCATATTTATGTCTCACTCATATAAGGACGTAAGAATGAAACAATTCATTGGAGACATAAAACACTTTTATATTCTCTACCTAAATGCTTAACCCGGCCAAGTACGAAACACCGGTCGAAGGCAACCACGATGAACCGTATATAAATTCCGCAACCGTAAACCGGTTAGCTTCGGCCGTCGAATTGATGACCCGATAACCCGGCCATTTAACCCGTTGCCCGAGACCCGACCCGGGTCCAGTGTTTAAATACTCTCCATAGTATAAAGTATCCAAAGCAAATGTTGATGTGTTCCACTCGAGCCAACCTCTCGTGTGTACATGACTACCGATATACGATAACATGTACACGGTCCTAGAATATAGCTTCCACGGTCGGCCTAGATACGTTTGGATAGTGCCATTGGTAGCTTGGAGATCGGGTGTCGCCAGAATCCTAGACGCATGTATCGATATTCCGGTGTTTTGGTTCGGATCTTTTCGATTTTGAGCCGTGATTGTGTTTTTTTGAAGATCCATGGGTTTGCGTGCGTAGATGCTACAATTTTGTAGCACTACGGCTGCATTACCGAAGATGAAATCGACTGTACCGTAGATATCGCATTCGCGAAAGAATTGACGGTTTGAATGGACATATAGCGTATCTTGGTAACCGATTATATTGCATCGGTAGATAACCGCGTGGTCAGCCCCGATGCGGAGTGCGACTGCCTGGTGCTTAGCCGGACCTGCCCAATTTTCGAATGTAATGTCTCTTGCAATAAATCCAGCTCCGGTCGCGGCTAGTAACAAACAAAACAAGAAAAATACAAAATGTTTTGTCTTAGTTACTTTGAGAAACAAAAGACTCGAATTTAACTCATCATCAATACGCGTTTTAATGTTTAAATGTTGATGCGACAAATAAAACTATAAATGTTGAATTAAAATTAGAGACTAGTCTTTGAGAAAAGTCTTTACCCTTATATGCAACTAGTGGCCTCTTAACGCATTCAACAATATAACATAATGAACCATCATGACCCACCTCCAGCTTATATATAAAATAAATGCTATTCTTCTCTGTCTCCCATTATGCAAATACACACACACACACACAAATATGTGTCAGTAATTGCTTGGCCTACCTTCAAGTCTTCAACCTTAGTAGACCTTCATATGTATCCAATTTTCTTAAATTTTGTATCCTTCTATATGTGTATGGATATATGTAATTTCAATAGTGAGTCTCTAGAACCATGTTCTAAAAAATTCCGTCTAAACCAATTACCGCGTATCTGCTAGTCGGTGGTGATCGTCCAATTAGCTTCCGCCTAAATCCGATTTTTAAAACACTATCACTATTTAACATGTCGGATTAGACTTTTAACTGAAATTTATCACTAAAATTATACAAAATTTTGTTATAATCTTTAAAATTATATGAATTAGTTAGTTTTGGTCTAGAAACAAGTCAAAATATCTATAAATCACGGTTATAAAATTTATTATGTATTTATAAAATTGATTTAAACTAAAAGTACAAAAATAATCTAAAAGCTAGTATCCGGTTAATCCCGCGTAATCTCTGATTTTTCAGCTACTCGTTACGTCCAAAATTACCGTTTGACTAGCACCTAATGAGACTCTAAATATATACATATCTATTATATATGTGTGTGTGGAGCATGCATTAACTGATTTATCATATGTAAGTGGTAACGTGGATATAGGTATTTAAGAACGAATATTAGATAAATGTAATTTATTTAAACTCTTTTTATTAGAAGAATGTTTTATTATTTGTTTACATTTGAGTAATGTTGTTTTTTTTTTTGTTCAAAGGGTATTTTCATTTAATGTAACATTAAGAAGCACAACAACATGCATGTGAGTTTGGTTGGATAAGCGGCAGCATCACATAGGATGTCCGATTCAGTGTAGGTGTGTAACCTAACCGAATTCAAACCGTAATGATCTTGAAAGTCTATCAAACAAGATAAAATAAATCTTTTATGAGATAATCTTTTATTTAATTAAAAGAACAGATCAAACTATATTTTCTGTAAAAACTAACCTGAAGATCAAAACCGAAATTATAAATAAACAAACTTAACTAACAGGTAAATTTGTTTGGAATATATGATTTGATATTTTTAGTACGAGGACTAAGATTTACTATTTTAAGCATTATGAAAAAAATAAAGATAATATGCTTTCTCAAAACACAACAAACAAGTAAGCTTAGGTTAGAACAACAAGTTAGGTTTCAACTAGAATGAGTGAGAAAAAAAGTTGGTGCGTAGAGTAATTTAAAGCTAGTATGAAGTGGTAGGAAATGGTTGTATAATATTTGTTCTTTTATTTTTTTAAATGTTTTCGATAAAATTTTCAATAGAAAAATATTTACTTAGTGTCTTGCCAAGAAAGCTCGAGAAAATAACAAAACACAAATATCACTTACAAAATGTAGTGGTTTAATATACTCCATAATCAATTGTTTAAAGTCATATTACTATTTACTAGTTTAACTTAATCTATTCATCAAAAATGTTTTACTTAATTCTATCCATACAAAAAATAAACATAAGTATTAAAAGACAACTAGCTTAACAAAAAAAAAAAAAGACAACTAGTTGAACAACAACAAAAAAAGACAACTAATATTTTGTGACTGATGCTAACTTCTAGAGAATCTATGATGAACACTTTTAACTCTATTGATCCCAAATCTATATAGCTAGCTGCTAGCTCATGTCCCCCGCGTATCAGATTTTAAAAGATCAACGGCAAATATATGAGTTAATTTTCATGATTTTATTCTGTATATACCCCAAAAGGATCTTTTAATTTTTCGTACTAATTTTTTGTCTCTCAAAATGGATCTCAAATTTATGATTCTTGTATTTGTTCAAGGATGAATTTGCCAAATGACTAAAAAAGTTGATAATTAAGTATTTAAGAATGGCCAAAAAATAATAATAATAGGAGTGTTTTTGTAAAATACCTCTCACTTGTAAACAAAAAAAGAACGAAAAAGTTGTTTCAATTTTGGGAGGTTTGAAAGATTAAATAATAGAAGATATATGATTAGATCTTATAATTACCCTTTTGTTTAATTATAATGTAATACTTATGTGTGTTTTACATGTTTTACTTTTAATTTTTTTTTGTTAACCTTTACTTTTAAAGATTCACTAATGTTGATCCGCGCTATGCGCGGAGTAATCTATTATATTAAGATAAATTAATTTTTAATTAAAATTAATATTAAAATTCTGTCTACATTTAATTTGAAATAAATATTTGCAAATTCCGTCAACATTTAAGCAGATATTATGTGTATCAAATATATGTATAGTTTTTTTCTTATTAACTATCTAATGATTGGTCTAACTATGACTCCTTTTAAGTAGATTTTTTAGTCTCTCTGTTTTAATAAAATAGATTTTTTATAGTTTTGTTCTTTGAAGAATTATAATTCTGATACTTATCTAATTATAGTAATAAAGTTGATTTTACGTGTTTCACTTTCACCCTTCTTAAACTATTTATCATTATTGCTGCATCATGTGAAATAAGTGAAAAAGAAATAGTGAAAAGAAAATAACGAGAGAGAAAGAAGAAAACTTACCAAAGGAAGCCGTATGAAAAGTTGTAATGTTGTCAAAAATACTTTTCCCTCCTGAAATGACAGTTTTGCCCTTACCATCCCCAACGAACATCAAATTAATTTTCTTTCTACCCACCTTTAGGTTGTTCTCTTCGTACCTTCCAAAATAACACAGTAGATAATAAATGCAATTATTAACCTCCGTACAGGGTACTTTCGTCATTCAATGACACAAATAGTTAAATTAAAGGTAAATTTATGAAAAAATCATAAGTAAATGGTTAGTTAAGTTTTTTTTGTAAGAGAAGAAAAATATTAATAAAATATAAGGAATGTTTTGCAATTTAACCCTCATCTTTTAACAAAAAAATGATTGAAACTGTAATTGCAAAGTGTTAAAAATTTAAATAATAAAAAGTTTGTGTTACTTAGTTAATTAATGAATTTTTTTTGTTATTCTTTATAATTTTCCTTAAATTAAAGATTAAATTTAGTAGATAAAAAAACTATTAGTTTCTAAAGAGCGCGAAACAAATATTAATAGGAAATTGGAGGTATTTTACTAATTTTTTTGTTGTGAACAAAAGAAAAATTTTGGAAGAAATTTTATGCTGTTGGCTTTTCATTTAACGATTCTTAATTTATGAACTTCTTGTACAAAAGGGTTTTTGTTGTAATAATATTTTTACATTACAAAAAAAAAAATTGGAAGAAAGAGTTTTATTTATTTATTTTAAAAAATTAAAATTTAATTAATAGTTTTGTTAGATTATCCATTAGTATTTTCCCTAAATTAAAAGATTAGAATTATGAAATGCAAAGGAAAAGGGTAAAATCGTAAATTCACCTTCCGGCTTTCACGTAGATAATAGTTCGGCGAGTACTGTACTGAGGAGCTTTCTTGATGGCTTCGGAAACAGTTTTGCACGTGCCGTTGCCGTCGCTGGAGACGATGATATCAGCTTGTATCTGAGAAATCGGCATTTCTAATATCTCTCGCTCTCTTCTCTTCATCCATCTCGGGAACTTCTTGTCTTCTTGTTCTTGTTCTTGTTCTTGTAAGAGTCTCCTCTTGTTCTGTATCGGCACGCCGGAGAAATCTTCGCCGTCGCTGTTCGCTGAGAATATCGCTAAACAGTTACTTACGAGCTCAGAAAGATTCTTGAGCGCCGCCGTCATCTGATCTTTCACTCCGCCGTCATCAACGCCGTCGAATCCTTCCATGCACGTGTCGTGGTTCGTTAGAGACGCGCTCAGCCACGTCATCACGTCCTGCGGCTTCGGTTGGTCGCCGGAGACGGAGACGACGGAGGAGAGAGCTCGTGAGAGCGCGTCTACTGAGTCGTCAAGAAGCTCAATGCAAGCTTCGTAAGCGGAGCGGACACGTGGCGGCATGTCGAGGAAGGAGAAGGAGGATGATGAGTAGAGAGCGTGGCTAAAATGGTGGAGCGTCACGTTCATCGTCACGTGAATCAGATCTTTAGCGGAGGAGGCGGCGAGTGAGCCGGGGAAGTTCTTGAGTGAGTCAACGCATAACTCGGGGTAACGAGCCAACTCGCAAGCTTTGGAGATTGCTTCGCTTGGTTTACGAGCTAGACCTAGAACGTGTTGGTCTGGTTTGAACTGTGACCGGACTCCGGCGAAGATTGCGGCGGCGAGGATAAGTGCGAAAGCCACGAGGAGTAACGACACTAGAATCTTGTTTTTTCTCCGATTAGTCTCGGGTCGTGGTTGTGCTGATGTTGACACTTGATGGAGGTTCGGAGATGTAGCTATGGTGATGGTTGTGACCGAACCAGTTGCTTCGGATGGTCCGAGCCTTTCGTATCCCATTTGTTCTTGCTTTAGTCTTTTCTCTTGATTTGCATTCTAATATGTGTAGATGAGTGTGTGTGTGTGTGAGTATATATATATATGAGTAAGAGAGTGTGTGTGAAGTATATAATTATTTGTGAGACAAATGTTGTTAATTAATGAGCTTTTGTTGTTAAGATATAATCAATTAATTTATCATCTTCCCTACATATAGCAACTCTTTTAAAACATTTTGCATAAATTCTTGAGATCGATATAATATAAGTAATTTATATGTGTATATTATATATGGCTCCTACCTACCAAGTTAAATTATTTTGTATATATTTCAAGATTATTTTGCAACAGTTAAATGGTTAAAGAGCTCACAGGAACTAACTACATAAATATATGTATTATTCAACAGTAACATAACCAAAAAAACACGATGCAGCTAATGCGAGAATGCGACTAGAGAAGACCCCTCATTGTTTCTGATTACATAGACATCTCACGTTGTTCTTTTCTTGAATTTAACATTATAATAAATTCGAGAGATTTAACTTAAATCTAGCTGAATTATTCTAATAGACATACCGACAAATCCGTGAATGATAAATCGGTGCGTTTGTCCGATTTCTAAATTATTTTTGTGATAATTTGGATGTTTGGATTTGGTTTGGTTATAGCTCTAAATTAATTTCTGTAGAATTTTTGGTGTAGGTATGTTGGTTGTAGTTCATGATTAGAATTTTTGTTGTAAGTTTGTTACATGTAGTTGTTGTTGTATGCTTTTTAAAATAAGAAAATATGATTGATGAAAGTAAGATATATATATTCTATTTTAAAATATACTCATATTTATGGAATTTTATCTTTAAGATGATATTAAGAGATAAGACGTGTGTGTTATATTATTAAAGTTATTATGCCATCTTTTTCAGTATGGTTAGCAAAGGATCAGAACGTGTTCAATAATGTTTGAAAAGTTTTTGTGGCTTTCACTTTTATTTTCCTTTTAAAAAGAGTTTCTAGCTTAAGAAGTAAGTTAAATAAGTTCAAATCTGAATTTTATTTGAAGACTCCTATAACTAACCATAACGACAACCTTTCTTCTTGTTCCAAATGATTTTAAAAGTCAAAGTGACAATTGTTTGTATAAAAAATTATGTATTACTACCCTCGAGGTGACATTAGACTACGTGACTAATCAAATATAAATAACTAAACTCGGAGATTGGAAACTCGTTGTTTCTACGGTCAATCTTATTAAAACGACAAAGTGCGAAGAAAAAAAACGGCAAAGTTAGAAAATGTATATTTTTAGTTCTCTCTCACATATCGTAACGTTTCGAAAATTTTGCTAGAAATTATGCGGATCATGCTATCATAAAAACTTCTAATGTTTGGTCGTCATTACTTAAAATCAAAAACCATTATAGACGGACCGTGGTTGGCCGTTCTGGTGTTATCCATCGACCTCGGTTGGCGATTGTTAGGTCTACCTTGAGATTCTTGGTCGGAATTTGGAAATGAAACCCACCTATGACAATTACAATCAAACTATCTTCCTAAACAATAAAGTTTTGCACTATTAATGCTTTCCGGTTATATGTCATAATCATAGTATATTACTAAAGTTTTAACAGAAAAATAGTATAGTTAGTACAATGAGTTTAGGTCTAGTTTTTAAAAGCAATACAATATATCAGTACTTTACTTTTATGAGTTTATCATACAATGAGTTGCTAAACATAGTACAAGCTGATTAAAACATTTAGTTTAGGTTTTGTGCTCGCATATCATATTCAAATTCATATGTTGCATATTATAAATAAAAAATAATTTATACTAAAATGTTAACTTGAAAACATAAGTTTAATCAAATTCCAAAAACAATATTGTTAATCAAAATTATGAGGAACTCCTCTGAACAAATTAATTAAGTTTATACTATGGAAAAGTTCGATCGAAAATAAACGAGGAAATATAACATAAATAAAATCTGTTGCTTGGAAAAAAGCAGTGGGAAGATTCAATATACCTCTGTATCACCTCTCTAATTATAACGTGTTTCGTTTTTAAAAATTTAATTGTTCATGTTTGTGTGTTGCTCATGTTTCTTATCACTTTCCTTCAAAAATATTGACGGTGGGATTTGAACTCACACCCTTTCGGACCAAAACCTTAATGTGGCGCCTTACACCAACTCGGCCATATCTTCAAATGTTAGTAGTTATAATATCCGTTTCATAGTTAAACAAGTCAATTATGTACACAAAAAAAAGGATGTAAAACATGTCTATTATGTCCAGCTCACATATTTTACGTTAGAAGAAAGGCATTAATTAACAAAACAATGATAATAGACTAATAGTGATGGCGAAAACAATGATAATGATAATGATAATGACGATGGAAAGACACGCCATGTGATCAGGTTATTGCGACGTTATGAAGAAAAACATAACGACCTTTCTCACAACTTGTAGCAAACTAATTAAGACAAAAATAGTACTCTACAAATGATTTGACTCGTTAAATTTGTGATAGTTTTACCAAAAGTAGGATTAAAATTGATATATATTAAAAGAGGGTAACGAATATTATAATGTGACACGTATCACATTTGACTTAGAAAAATTATACAATATAACTTATATAAATTAAAATTCCTAAATTCTTATTTCGATAATTCAATAACTTTTTTCGATTTTAAATTCACAAATGTTAATATATTATCTTATTATATAAAATTGAACGCGTTCAACGAATTAGAATTATAACTAACTAGAATGTGATACATGTCAGTTAGCTGATTGAATTATGTAAAAAAAATTACTACACATTTTGGTGGTAGATTTACACTTCAAGATTGAAAGGGGGAAATTATGTGTGGTAAGGCCATCTTTAACGAAGAAACCCTTAATGGTTTCTTAACAATTTTTAATATTATTTTTATGCTGAGAGACTTAGTTAAGAGACTCACTAAATTTTATGATACAACCATAGTCTCTTAATTTAGGGTTTTTAGAAATAAAAAAATTAATATACATGTAATTTTTTGACGGATCTGAAACGGATCCGAAATGGATCCGAAACTTCAAAAATCGTAAATGAAAATGTAACGATTCCAAAAACTGAAAAACAAAAAAAAACGGATATGAAACGGAACCGAAACGGATATTTTCGGGTATTTTGGATTCGAATCGGGATATTTTAAACAAATCCGAAACGGACCCAAAACTTCAAAAATCGTAAATAAAAATGTAACGGTTCCAAAAACTGAAAAACAAAAAAAACGGATATGAAACGGAACCGAAACGGATATTTTCGGGTATTTTGGATTCGAATCGGGATATTTTAAACAAATCCGAAACGGNCGGATCTGAAACGGAACTGAAACGGAACCGAAACGAATATTTTCAGATATTTTGGGTGAGGATCGGGATATTTTAAACATATCTGAAACTGATCCGAAATTTCAAAAATCGTAAATAAATATGTAACGGTTCCAAAAACCGAAATTCCAAAAAAAAACGGATTTGAAACGGAACCGAAACGGATCTGAAAATGAAGTTGTTCTGATCAAAAAAAAAACATAAGATACGGCTCTTAATTAAGCAACTTAAGATACGACTCTTGTCATTTTTTTTTTTTTAATTATGAAAATGTGAAGAAACGGGGTCAAGAACCCCGTTAAAGATGTTCTAAGTTTATTTTTAACCAGCTTCAATTTCTCTCTCATTTGAGTTTTCCTTCAATTTTTGGCAGGTACTGCAACATATGCATCTTACCAGTTCTTCTGTAGGCTGATCTTCAAATGCATAACAAGCATGATGAGCGGTCTGCATATACGGTGCATGATGAATTTTTGAAACTTTAAGGTTTAATGAGAGTTCCTCTGTGCGGTTTATGTTGTAATTTTTTTTTAATCTTTAAACACTTTTAAGGATATTATATAATTCCAAATTATAAGTATATTTCATATGAATAAATCAAAACTGTTAAGTTTCATGGTCTTCAAACTCAAAACCAATTGACAATGAGTGAATTGGTCTATGATTTTTATATACTATTTAAAGTTCCGTCCTTTCCCAATACCGATATGGAATCTTTCTCCACACTCCTCGAGATAATGACTCTTTTAACCATTAATCTCGACAAATCTATCACGCTTTTGAGGTAATGCTCATTTTCTAACTATCTCGGAGGAATTGGTCCGTCTTTGGACCATCAATTAGTGGGGTGATCGTACCATATTTCGGGTCGGATTAATGTGGTAAAGTGTGGGCATGCTCTGATACCATGTTGAGTTTCTTGAGTTTCTAACTCAAAACCAATTAATAGTAAATAAATTGGTTTTCTTATATACTATTTAAAGTCTCTTTCAACTATTGATGTGGGATCTTTCTCTACAAAAACGGATTATGTTTGCAAGTTGCATCTCTGAGGTATAAGTGAAGCTTAATCACCTTTCATAGGTTCGAACACAACTTATTAACAAAATTGATGACATGACATGATTTGTGTGTTAATGACTGGTGCATCCGTGCATGGTTGGACCTATGAAGTATTTAGAGGTTCACATGACCATGTTAAATTTGAATTTTAACTAAAAGGTAATGTATATTCGGTTGAATTTTATGGAACGATAAAAATTGTGTTTTGAACCCGGATTAGATATGTGTTAAAACATGAGTCACTAGTAACTCATATTTTTTTTTGTTACTTTTCATTATAACATCATAAAATATTGAAAAGATGTGTATTACATCACTTAAATAATCTATCGTTCCTGGCTGAGACTTATAATTTCATGTAAGATGGCATTAGACATATAGAAATAGAGACTCGTGAGTGACATGTATAAGGTTACTCAGCAGAACAGCCAACATCGGCTCTCTTTTTCTTTAATTATTCGTTTTTCCCCCATAACTATGAGTATATGACATCCACACCATTAATATAAGCCACTAGATCATATATCCCAACCAGAAAAAAGTAGTGGATCTTGATTTGAACTTTGTTGAGATGATTATTTATAATTTTAAGTTCTCTTTTGTAAAGAACAACAAACAAATATTTACATGTGAATAAAAAACATAAGAATAACGTTTTGAAAACCGGACTGACCTTGCCGGTCGCGGTTCAATCGGGTCGGTCCAGTTGAACCGCGACACGACAAGCAATCTGGTTTGAGTTATCTCTAAAACCCGGACACGTAAAAACCGGGGAAAAATCTGCCAAAAACCTGAGAACTGGCGGAGTGGATCAAACTGGACAAGAATTATGGGCATGTTTTGTTTTTGGGCTTTATAGCCTTTATCTCGGCAATGTTAGCCGAATTAAGAATGTTTTAATAGCTTTATTAGTGTATCATCTCATAATGCTCTAATTATGTTGTTATTATTAAACTGTTTTCTTTATATAGATGTATGATGAGTTCATATCAGAATTCCGATTATAGATCGATTATTTTAAGATTCACTTATATAGGATTCATTTGTTAAACTTTAACATTTATGCACGGTTGGTTAGTTTTGAATATGATGGAAAATAATGAGTGTATAATACTGCGAGAATTAACGATAGTTCTTCGGACCAACTAACTAGTGTTTAGTTTTGAAGATTAATGGGTGTATTGGATTAAGTATCGGGGATAATTTGATTTTTAGTGAGTCTTGTAGAAGATTTTCGTGAATTATAAAAGTTGTCGTGATTTGTTTTTAAAATTCTCTGCAATTCCACCTAAAACGCGAGATTTTAGATCTTTGTATTTTTAACAAGAAAACGCCATTAAAACACCTTAAAATTATTTAAAATCAACCACTTAAACTTTTTTCGGTAACAATGAATTTGATTATACATTTTAAAACCACTAATCCAATAACACTAAAATTTTTAAAAAAAACTATTTAAAATTCTTGTTTGAATAACATGAAATTTCAGATTTTATTATAAATATTTCCAAATCATTGATCGAATACATTTCGTAAGTCTTGTTAGTTCGACTAATCCTAGCCGATCCTCCAAGAAAAAGATAACTTCATATCTTTCCTAACTTTTTCATATCTTTCTCCTAAAGATCTGAAATACTTTTTCATGCTTCAATATACTTTTTCTATAATTTTTCTCCTAAAAATCTGAAACACGTTTTCATACTTTTTCCTTACTCCTTAGTCGCCTTTTGACTCGTCCGTCTCAGCACGTCAGTTTCACATCAGCAGTTCCATAATCGTATCACTTCTTGTGCTACTCCCCGACCGGTACAAATCGTGCTCAAGGATTCTGCATCTTAATGGATTCTCCAAATTGATTTGCCATTTTAGTAAAATGACAAGCATTACATACAAAGAGAAGTCGGAAGATTAGGATTCGTGCTATGATGTGTCATTAAAGGCTAGGTTTCGTGTTCTTTGAAACCAGCGCGTTTGCTTTCGGCTGTTGCGATTTTACGATATTTTCATATTTTGTAATTTTCGTTTGTTTTTCGTTGTTGTTTAACTTTTCTTTGTTTCGTCCACTTTCACCCTTGTAACGTAATAAAAATCTTGCCATGGTTTACAACATTCTTTTTTGACAAATATAGGGCGGAACTATAGATATTTAAAATTTCATAACCTTTTAAGTTATAACGTAGGGATGATAAAGCGGGATTCGTGAATAATATATTAATATCTTAAACATGCATGGGGGCCATGTGATGCTAAAGTCAAATCTAGGTGGCAAAGACAGAGATATATAAATTGTCGTCCATCTTCTTCTTCTTCCTCACTGCACTTTAACCTAAAGTTTCTTGAGAATCAAGAACCAGAGAAAAGCAATAATGTCTGCAAGGCTAATACTAACTTCAGCGATTATATTCATTCTAGTAGCCGCATTGACCGCGCAAGATGATCAGCAGGACAACATTCCCTCATATGCTGAATTCAGGAAGCAGTAAGTTCTCATCTGTTGACTTGCTTTTTTTGAAATATAATAAAATTATGAGAAAATATTTGGGTTGTGATTGTGAAGGTATGGTTTGGAGAGTTCCTCAGGAGATATATCGTCCCGGGCCTCAACTTACGCTAAGAATGTTGAGCTCATCAAATCTACTAACAAGAAAAACTTACCTTACAAACTTGGTGTCAATCGTGAGTCTATCTCTTTCTTACAACCATCATAGTCATTAACATTGTTAGAATTTAGATGACTCAGCTCATTTGAAGAGTACTGATGGTTGAGCGCCACCTAAATGATAACGAATTTCTCTATAGGATTTGCTGATCTTCCATTGGATAAGCTTCAAGAGCTAATCGTTCCGGCTGCTCGGAACTTCCCCGCCACTTTGAAAGGCAACCACCGCCACCTCACTGAAGCTACACCTCCAGAAAGAGTAACCACTCCGTTTCCTTTACTTACCATGTTTTGTTCTTCTGAAGATGTAAACTTTGTTGCTTGATCATCAGCTTGGTCTCTCACATTGTGTAATTTCAGAAAGATTGGAGAGAAGATGGTATTGTTAGTCCTGTCAAAAACCAGGGACAATGCGGCTCTTGCTGGGCATTTAGGTGCAAAACCTATGATCATAATATTTAACCATCTCTTGAAATACCTTTTTTTCAGAATCTCTGACATAAATGATCCAACTTTCACTACAGTGCCATTGGAGCTATTGAGGCAGCTATCCATCAAGCAAAAGGAATAAGTATAGATCTCTCCGAGCAAGAGCTTTTGGATTGTTCTGGAGCTTTCAACAACTTTGCTTGCCAAGGGGGGTTTTATAACAATGCCTTTGACTACATCAAATCCAATGGGATCAGCTCAGAAAGCGAATATCCTTACTTGGGCATAACCAGTGTCTGCCGTGCACGTAATGGAGCTTACAAAATCCGCGATTATGTCAAAATTCCCCAGGTAAAGGCCTCATCTGAAAAAATGAATCCATAGGTAAAAAAAAAAGATCCATTCTCTGATATATCTTGTGAGGAAAAATTTTTTAAAAAAAACAATAGGGTGCAGAAGATGAGCTGAAGCGTGCAGTTGGATTGGTAGGGCCAGTGAGTGTAGCGTTTAAAGTTACAGACGAACTCATGATGTACCAGGGTGGAGTTTTTACTACTCCTACGTGTGGAAGCGACCCAAGGGTAGGTTCTTCCTTTTCTCTAGTGTTACAATTACCAACATTCAATATATTTAACTAAGTAGATCGGGGCTTTGGTGGCAACAGGACGTAAACTATGCTGGGTTAGTAGTTGGTTATGGAGTTGAAAATGGCATCCCGTACTGGCTTATTCAGAATTCTTGGGGAACTGCTTGGGGTGAAAATGGATACTTCAAGATGGAGAGGGGCAAAAATATGTGTGGTAAGTTCTCTTTTAACCAGCATCAATTTCAGTTTATGTATTAATTAAATTTTTAGTATAATCAAATCGGTTCTGTTCTGTTTATTTCTCTCTCATTTAAATTTTCGTTCGATTTTTGGCAGGTATTGCATCATATGCAGCCTACCCAGTTCTGTAGGTTGACATTCAAATACATAATAAGCATGACTGGTCTGCAGACACAGGGCATGATGAGTTTCTGAAACTTTAAAAGGTCTTAATTGTGGATTGTATTAAGATATTTGAATATGCTTCTTCTTTTCTTAATATGTATCAATAAAGTGTATTAATATGTAATAACAAATACAAGAATACAACAAAAAAAAAGAATATGTATTAATAAAGTGTAAAATTTATTGTGTTGTGTACTTTTTGGTTTTTTCATTAGTTGTGTATTTTATATATATGGGAAGCATAAGAATATTATTATTAGCTGTCATAAAAATAGTTTTACCTGATTGTTTGCAAATCAGCATATTAGGTGTTTTGAACTTGGTATGATTTTAAATATAAACATTTTTAGTGTACAGTACGTTATTAATAAATGTCTAACTTATAATAATGAATACATTTAAAAAATTAATCTAACAGAATATTTAATTTTTTTGGTGATTTTTATACTTCTATTATATTACTGGACAAATATGTTTTTACTATTGAACTTAAAAATGAAAGAAATTAAAACAAGTGGCACTACAAGTTATATATTTACAGATAATATAAAACTAATATCTTATATATTATTAAATATATTTTCCAATTTCCGATGTGGAATATTTATTTTTGATCTATATTATTATTAAATGAGAAGTCAAAAGCTGACGTGACGCTCATACAAAACATGTTGGTGAAGTGGTGTCGCTAGAATTTTTCTCGATTAATAAAAAAAATCGATCGAAATACCGTATTGTACACTTAAAAACTTCTATCATAAAAACTTCTAATGTTTGGTCGTCATTACTTAAAATCAGAAACCATTATGGACGGACCGTGGTTGGTCGTTCTGGTGTTATCCATCGATCTGACCATGCCTTTTCTGGTGATCCGTTGGCTATGTTGTTAGGTCTACTTTGAGATTCTTGGTCGGATCTTGGAAATGAAACCCACCTATGACAATTACAATCAAACAACTATCTTCCTAAATAATAAAGTTTTGCACTATTAGTACTTTCCAGTTATATATCATAATCACAGTATATTACTAAAGTTTTAACAGAAAATAGTATAATTAGTACAATGAGTTTAGTTCTAGTTTTTAAAAGTAATACAATATATCAGTACTTTACTTTTATGAGTTTATCATACAATGAGTTGCTAAACATAGTACAAGCTGATTAAAACATTTAGTTTAGGTTTTGTGCTCGCATATCATATTCAAATTCATATGTTGCATATTATAAATAAAAAAATTAAAATAATTTATACTAAAATGTTAACTTGAAAACATAAGTTTAATCAAATTCCAAAAACAATATTGTGAAACAAAATTATGTGGAACTCCACTGAACAAATTAAGTTTATACGATGGAAAAGTTTGATCGAAAATAAACGAGAAAATATAACATATATAAATTCTGTTGCTTGGAAAAACGCAGTGTGAAGATTCATTATACCTCGTATTCCTACCTCTTTAATTATAATGTGTTTCGTTTTTAAAAATTTAATTGTTCATGTTGCTCATGTTTCTTATCACTTTCCTTCAAAAATATTGACTGTGAGATTTGAACTCACATCCTTTCGGACCAAAACCTTAATGTGGCGCCTTACACTAACTCGGCCATATCTTCAAATGTTAGTAGTTATAATATCCGTCTCATAGTAAAACAAGTGAATTATGTACACAAAAAAAGGATGTAAAACATGTCTATTATGTCCAGCTCACATATTTTACGTTAGAAGAAAGGCATTAATTAACAAAACAATGATAATAGACTAATAGTGATGGCGAAAACAATGATAATGGTAATGATAATGACGATGGAAAGACATGCCATGTGATCAGGTTATTGCGACGTTATGAAGAGAAACATAACGACCTATCTCACAACTTGTAGCAAACTAATTCAGACAAAAATAGTACTCTACAAATGATTTGACTCGTTAAATTTGTGATAGTTTTACCAAAAGTAGGATTAAAACGATATATGATATATATTAAAATAGGGTCATGAATAATTTTAATGCAACAAGTATTATATTTGTCTTGTCAGCAAAAAAAGAAATCTATTTGACGTAGAAAAATTATAAAAATATAAATCTATAAATTAAGACTCCTAAATTATTATCTCTATAATTCAATAATTTTTTCGATGTCAAATAAATGAGTGTTAATTTGACATTATTGATTTGTAAAAGCTCTATTATATCTTTATAAGTCAAAATATAAATTAGAGAAAGCCTTGATAAAGAAAGAAACTATAACAAAATAACTTTTATTTTAACAAAAAAAACAAAACAAAGCATTCTTTATGTAAAGTAACGATCTACAAAAAAATATTTTCTTGCATAGCCGGCCCTGAGAGATTTTACACCACAAGCCCAATAAAAAGCGCGGCCAGACATCAAATTTTAAGTTGTCTCATTAAAGATGATCGAACCGGTGAAAAAAAAAATGATCGAACCGGGAACTTTTTACCATCCGTTATAAGGAAGTGCTCCATGAGGCCCTGTTCATTAGAGGTTTTTAAGAGGATTTCTTAACTTTTTTAATTAAAACAAAAAATAAATTGGGTAAAAGTCAAAGCTCTTAATTAAGAACCGATTCTTACGAGTTTTTTAGTGTTTTTTTTTGTCAGAACTATTTCATTTTCGGATCAGTTTCAGTTCGATTTTTTTAGGTTTTTTTTCTTTTTTCGATTTTTTTTTGGTTTTTTATGATTTCTCGGTTTTCGAAACCGTTTCGGATCCGTTTAAAATTTCAAGAACCGATTCGAGGATCCGAATGCCCAGACTTTTTTGGGTCAAAACTACTTCATTTTCGGACCGGTTCCGGTTCAGTTTTTTCGGGTTTTTTTTCTTTCTTTTTTCGGTTTCTTTTTTGGTTTATATGATTTTTCGAGTTTCGGATCCGTTTAAAATTTCAAGAACCGATTTTAAGAACTTCATTTGGAGTTCTTGCAATAATTTAAAATTACCTAAAAATTTTAGGTATAAACATGCGGAGACAACTTAAAATTTTATGGCTCTCTTAGGGCCGGACTTGCTCGTGATGTGCATTTCAGCAATAAGAAATACATGTGTATAATATCATATGTTAGATATAAGAACTCGACTCTTACCTATTCTTTTTTTTTTCTTTGTTTAATTAAAAAAAAGCTGAAAAGCGGTGTAAGATACAACATTGAACATGGTCTAAAATTTCAGCGATAAGAAATCAAGTCTATCACCACACATCGTAACAGGATATAACTTTGTTCAATATTTTTTATGTTCCACTAATTTCAAATTTGTCCTCATTTGAGCATAAGAGTTTTAACACAAAACACAACATTAGTAACTCGGATAACCACCGTCATCACTCCCGTGCGTGGTGCATTGTTAGAGCATCTCCAACAGGGTTTCTTAACCCAGGTTTTTAGTATTTTTTATAATATAAAATGCAGTGGGGTCCATTAAAAATTAAGAACCTGTATCTCTAAATACTAAATTAACGCACCGTATCTTGCACTGTACGCGGGTCCCACCGACACGTGGCGGTCCGCGATTTGTGCATTTATTTTTTTTAAAATTTATTTTTTTAATCTAACACACACAAAAATATTATAAAAAACTAAAATTAAGAACCCTATCATGAGGTTCACGGTTGGCCATGGCCTTATTTACTCTTCGGACTATGCAGGAGAAGCACACGCGTAATGCATATATTGAAATTTCTCTATGAATAAGTGCAATAAATTAACAACAAAAACTCTAGCTTCTTAAATAAGAAACTTTCACAAGGATTCTTAACATTTTAAGAACCCTCACAATTAATCGTGCTCTAATAGGAAGATATTACAAAAGATACGTAATAATTAGGAAGATACGAGAGCGAGATATGGGGGATGTATATCACTGAATAATATCTTCAAACATGGGGTCATGTGATGCTGGCAGAAAGTCAACTGTACGAGGAAGAGAGAGAGATATAAATTTCAATCAATCTTCTTCTTCATCCTCACTGCACTTTAACCCTTGAGAATCAAGAACCAGAGAAAAGCAATAATGTCTGTCAGGCTAATACTAACTTCAGTGATCCTATTCATTCTAGTAGTTGCATTGACCGCGGAAGATGATGGGCAGGAGCTTGAGGAAACTATTCCCTCTTTTGCTAACTATGATTCATAGGTTCATTGCTTTTGAAAATGAACATTGTTATAGTTATACCTAAATGATATATAATGAATCTTTCTACAGGATTTGCTGATCTTCCATTGGATAATCGTCAAGTCAATGAAGCTGTACCTCCAAAAAGAGTAACCACTCCCTTCCTTTTCTTAATATGTTTTGCTCTTTGTTAATCAAGTGATCATCTTTATACTTTGACTTGATCCTCACATTGTGTCATTTCAGAAGAAGATGGTATTTTTAGTCCTGTCAAAAACCAGGGACTTTGTAACGCTAGCTGGGCATTTGGGTGCAAAACATATAAATATGATCATAATACTTTTTAACCATCTCTTGAACATAAATGATCCAACTTTTAATACAGCGCGACTGGAGCTATTGAGGCAGCTACCCGTCAATCCCTTGGACTGAATGTAATTCTCTCCGAGCAACAACTTGTGGATTGTGCTCGGCCTTCCGGTAACTCTGGTTGCGATGGGGGACTTCCTTCCCAAGCTTTTGAGTACATTAAAAACAATGGGATCAGCTTAGAAAGCCAATATCCTTACCGGGGTGTAGCCGGTAGCTGCCATGCACGTAAAGGACCTTACAAAATCCACGGTTATGTCAAAATTCCCAAGGTAAAGAATTGAATCTACAGGTAAAAAAGATCCATTTTCTAATATAACTTGTGAGGGTAAAATGAAAAACCAATAGGGTGCAGAAGATACGCTGAAGCTTGCAGTTGGATTGGTAGAGCCAGTGAGTGTATCGTTTCATGTTCCACTGGTATTATTATTGTACAGGGGTGTGGGTTTTTCCTTTTCTCTACCATCGCATAAACATTCAATATATTCAACTCAATTAGTAAGTAAACCGGGACTTTGGTGCCAACAGAACTTAAACCAAGTTGGGTTAGCGGTTGGTTATTGAGTTGAAAATGGCATCCCCTACTGGCTTATTAAGAATTCTTGGGGAACTGACTGGGGAGACAATGGATACTTCAAGATCGAAAGGGGCAAAAATATGTGTGGTAAGTTCTTTTTTTAACCAGCTTCAGTTTTTTTATTTTTTTAGTTTAATCAAATTGGTTTTGTTCTTTTTATTTCTCTCCCATTTGAGTTTTCCTTCTAATTTTGGCAGGTATTGCATCATATGCATCCTACCCAGTTCTGTAGGCTGACTTTCAAATGCATAACAACCATGACCGGTCTACCGATGAGTTTCTGAAGCTTTTAAGTTTTAATAATCGTTGTTTGTATTAAGATATTTAAATCTGTTTCTTCTTTTCTTTGTGCAATAATATGTATCAATAAAGTGTATTACTATGTAATAACAAATAAAAGAATACAACAAAAAAGAATATGTATTAATAAAGAATAAAATTTATTGTGTCTATAAATCTAAAAAATATCGGTCATAGTATTTGTAAGTTTTATGGTTTTTTCATTAGTTGTATATTTTATATATATGGTAAGCATAAAAGTATTATTTGTAATAAAAATAGTTTTACTTAATTATTTGCAAATCAGATATTAGGTGTTTTGACCTTGGTATGGTTTTAGATATAAACATTTTGAGTGAACAATATGTTATTAACAAATATCTAATTTGTCATAATGAATTAATTAAAAAAATAATTTAACCGATATTTTTTTGGTGATTTTTATATTTCTATTATATTATTGGAGAAATATATTTTTAGTATTGAACTTAAAACTGTAAGAAATTAAAATGTGCGCCACTACAATTTATATATTCGCATATAGTAAAAACTAATAGCTTATATACTATTAAGAATCTCTTCAAACTTTGGGTTGACATATTAATAAAGGAAAATGTCAAAAAAATCTCAACTTTCAAATTTCGCCAAAAAAAACTTCAACTTTCACTTAAGCGATTTTAATCCTCAACTTTTAAAATTTGACCATTTAAATCCCAAATTTTCATTGACCAAACCAAAAAAAAACCCAACAAAAGTCAACCATTAAATCAAATTTTACTTCTATTAAATACAAAACAACGTCGTTTTACGTCAAATAGAAAATTAAAATATCACTTAACTAAAACATGAACTCGTATCTCACATGTAATACAAACATACACTATCAACTTGACTAGTTAACTTTACCATACAATGTTTACTCACGCATCAATATATCTAGTTAGTTTTACAATTTTATAAATTAATTTAGTAATTTAATTAAATTAGTTAGTTTAATCAATTAATCAATAAACTAATTTAATAATTAAATAAATAAATTAGTTCTGAAATTTACTAATTTAAGTAGTTTAATAATTTATAACGTAAATTTAGCAATTTAATAATAACATATAGTTTTTTCAATCATTTTTCAGTTTTTGTGTAATTTCAAAAATAATTTATTAAATTATTAAACTAATTAAAATTACTAAAACAATTTACTTATTTATTTATTTATTAAACTAATTGATTTATTAAGTTATTAATTTAACTTTTCTCAAATTATAAGGAGATTTTTTTGGCATTTTTCCAATACTTTAATAAATCAGTTAATTTAATGAACTGATAAATAAATAAATTGAAAAACATTTTAAATAGACTATATATGCTTATATATTTTAATGAACTAATAAATAAATAAATTTAAAAATATTATAAATAGAATATATATCCTTATATTTTAATAAATAAATTAAATAAATAAAATTAATTTGTAATTTTAGTTAGTTTAATAATTTAATTAATAAAATAATTTTGAAATAGTTTAATTATTAAATTAATTCAAATTAAAGAATTTCAAAACTAATATATTTATTTAATTATTAAATTAATTTATTGATTAATTTTTTAAATTAACATATTTATTAAATTATCAAACTATTTTTGTAGAATTGCAAAACTAACTAGATAAATTGGTGTGTGAGTATAGAGTTTACGGGAAAGTTAACTAGCTAAGTTGGCAATGTGCGTTTGTGTTATATGTGGAGTACGTAGAGGATTCGAGTCTTAGGTAAGTGACAGCCAAAAGAGCACTATTCATTCAAAGACTACTCTTTAGCAATATCGAGGACATGAAAGATCCTTATAAACAATTCTCGCAAAATTCTCTTTTAGTTACTCGGCATGTCTCCAAGAATCAAAACAGATGCTATACCTCCATTTACCTCATCACCATTTTTTGTACTAAAATTGTGCATCATAACTTTTTCAAGTTCTCAACACCGCCATCCTCAAGCCACAAAAAAAACAAAATTTTACCATCACAAAATTCAATTGAATTAAAAACAGCAGTGATATGTAAATGTACCAAATCAAAAGATTTTATAGCTATAAAATCAAAAGAAAAAGAAAAGCGTTTTTAACCTTGTGAAAAAAATATCAACGCCAACCAGTGTCTTCAGCACCCAATTCACGATTTCTTTTATGGCAACATTGTCCTGCAACAACAACAAATGATGTTATTGTTTAGCAAACAACTATGGCAAGAATACAAGCCAAAATTGTTAACCTGATTAAGACACAAAATCCAAATTTGTAATCATTCGGTATGTATCTAATAATAAGAACATGTCCTGCAGTTCCAATCTCATCTCTTTCCCTTCCCCCAAACCAAGATTATCCTGTAGTAAAACTTTTTCATATTTTCCACGCAGCAGTTTTTAAATCACAGAAAATAAAGCTTTCCTTTGTAATCATACAAGGTAAAAAAAATCATTGTTTTCGACATTTACCTGAGATATTCTCTTCCCTTCATCGGACATTGAGTTATACCATATAACCCTATTTTATTTGTCATACACAAATAAGATTTTTTCTAAAATAGTGAGTACCCGTAGACACTAATTATCATATTTCGGAAACATATCAACAATAATAACACGCCATCTTGAGGGATGTAGAGTGTAGAGCTCATGTGACTTAGAACATAAAGGTTTCTTTCAACTAATACACTAGAAAGAAAATCAGAAATCAACATTCGGTCGTCTAAAATGTTTGACTTCTCAACTTTTCGCGCCAAGAAGAAAGTTATAAAATATTGTTGATATCTAAATACTAAAAGAAACTTAATTTTGAGTGGTGAAAAAATTTTAATTTTGATTTTTAATATTTCAATGTGTAAATTAATCAGTCTTAATAGTGTTTATAATTAGATTAGTTTACATAAATACACTTAAAAGGAAAAGAAATTTTACATTTACACCTGTCT